>LQNS02278097.1:29437633-29450169 GCA_001587735.2 Parhyale hawaiensis | reverse complement strand
GCGCCAGAGCTCTAGACAATATGTGGTTGACCTCAGCCGTATACTCCTCTGGGGCCTGTTGGCCTATATCTGCAGCACAAACCAGTGCATGCGGGTTTCCCTGTTGTGGGTACGATCAAGTTGACTTTACCTTTACTTTCAGGCCTACGGTTTACGTCGATGGCCCTTAACATGCTAAATGTTTAATCGTACTCTCTTGAATTTTTTTTTTCAACAGAGTATTATAGTCTCACATGTAATCGGTTCCGACTGACTGCTACAGTACCTTCCATAAGATGTGCACGCTAGCTAAGCATCTCTTACCCACTATACCTTATGTGGCGAAAATCGATGGATGAAGAAGTAATTTTTCTCACCTGCTAGCTTGCAATTATTTTACCTTTTCCTATAGCTGGAGATATATGAATCCAGCTAACTATAAACCAGTCTCCCTAACTAGCCACGTAGTGAAGATGGTTGAAAGGGTGTTTAGGAAACACCTAGTACATCATTTCGAGGGCTTAGAGCCAGAAGTGGCTATGTCCATTTTTATCGAAATCGGGTTCCATTCAGAAAGTGGGTGCCCGTTAGGTATATTTTTTAGTGTCACAGGTGCCTATGGCATATATTTTCAAGCCAAGTCTCCTCTTAATGAAGAGATATGGCATAGGCATCCGTGACACGAAAAATACTCCTCACAGGCACCCTTTTGGTGAGTGGAACTCGATTTCACCAAGAATGGACACAGCCACTTCTGGCTCTAAGCCTACGATTTAGAGTGCAATAACCTGTTTATATGACATCAATATGACGTTTGCCATAAATGATCTACAACTTCTCAGCAGTTTGACCATTAGGACTCTATTCTAGACCTGCTATGCCAAAGCAAAAATGTGGACGTAACATATTTAGGTTATGCAAGAGCCTTTGACAAAGTAGACCATGGGAGACAAATACTCAAACTCTCCAGCATGGACAGCAGGGGAAGTGCCTTAGCTGGATCGAAGGAAGCATTCCTGGCAAACCAAACATAAAGTGTAATTAGAAAGTGTCCACACGACAGCCGGTACTCAGTGGAATCCCACAAGCTAGTATCCCTCCTCGTTTGCAGGCGACATACGAATATTATCAATGGCACAGTCAATGGCAGATGTACAGAATGTGCATAAAATTTAAGCAACATTTTTCACTAGACATGGGTTAACATCATGATCTCTAACGAAACGCAAATTTAACCGTTACGATACATGAAAAACTAATCCTTCGCGGAATCGACGTCCTACACGATGAGAGATGGGAACGAACTCGAAAGAAAGCAAATTTTAAGGGACGTTGGAGTGAGAACGCAAGATAATCCTACTTTTGAAGATCATGTGGCTCCAGCTGTTACCATAGGCAAGAAATGAAGCAGATGGGTGCTTCGAACTTTTTATTCTGAAGAGGCAAACGCAATTCTCACGAATAAAATGGAGGTTGTGTGCAGAGCTCTCTTATTTATCAATACTGTTGTGAACTTTGTTCATCATCATACGTGGGATCTACCTCGCGTATGCTTTTCAAGAGAGTTTCTGAGCACGCCGGAAGAAGCTGTCGTACTGGCAATATTCTTACACAGCCTCCTTTTTCTTCTGTGCGACTGCATGCTGAGGCGTGTGGCTCCCGTGTGCGCCTAAAGAATTTCAAAACGCATTCTTTGTGCAATAGCTTAGACTTAAGATTACTAGAATCACTCTATATTTTTAAACAGAAACCAATTTTAAATGACCAAAATAGCGCTCATCCTCGTTTTATTGTTAGTCCATAGGAGTTTTCACAAATTTTTTAGGAAATCCTTTTTCATATCTTAGTTTTTCGTTCTAACAAAAAAAATTTTGATTTTCATTACAGAGGTACTGATGATGGGTGAAACCCGAAACGCTTACCGATTATATAATTTGACATTACCAACTTTATAATTTGACGTCTATTATGTTTTCTTTCGTAATTTTATAGTTTGTTGCAGTAAAATGGCTATCCTTTCTATAATTCTGGCTTTGAATTTTATTATAAGACCGTCCGTATTGGTCGCACTTATGAAGTGCAAATTCCGATCAAAAACAGTGGTTATGCAATAGGCACGAAGTATTCTAATAGCTTCGCAGTCCGAGGGGGGGGGGGGGACTAATGTTCAGCAAAATGCCACGTCACATTCGAAATCTCACCGGTACAGAGACTGCGAAATTTAAAAACTTACTGGGGACATACTTACTGAAAGTGCCAAATGACCTAGCTGTTAGCCGCTACGTGTGATGTGGGCACAACTTGCTACTGCAGCATCACCCTTGCACAAATGGGGGGTGTGGATAACGACACCTGGACCTCGTCCGAAGATTCAACAAGGTATCAAGGTAGAAGGACGGACTAACGCTTTCGTCTGAATTGCCGTACAAGTCCCGCCCATTGAGATCAGCTCAACTCATTTTTACCGGTTCATCAATAGCGTCTGTAGCAGAAGAAATGCATGTTCCTCGGCTTAAGTCTGTAAATCGATGGTTTGTGGAGTGTATTCACTCAAAGAACTTTGGACAGTCCAACAGTAACCGTCAAGAAGTGAGGAGTGTTGTACTCTGCACTCCCGGTGTGTACATACAGGCATGTTCCAAATAATGATACTCTTTTGCAGTGCTGGGAAAAACATGAAATGTATTTAAATACTAAATTTATCGTTAATATGTCATTGAATAGAAAATACTTATTTAAAATGATTTTAGATGCTAATACGATAAATGTATTATATTACTTTGGTAAAAGACATTTTAGGTTTATTCATTTTAACCACCAAAATGCACTAAACCAGCCCTATTTCCTGCTTATGCAGTGTTTATTAAAATAAAAGGTGCAATTTACGGCACACTTGCTGTAAAAGCCGTGCGTTATACTTATGCTACGGTATTAAAGAATTAATTTCGACTGGCCCAATGAGACCCACGAACAGACCTCCCTTCTCCCCTCAGTTGTCATGAGACGCATTAGGTTTGACCGGATGCGTTAGGTAAAATGAGGTGGACCAGAATAAATGAGGAGCGTTAGCTTGTGCGGCATGCCTTGAGATAATAAACATCAGGCATTTGAATCACCAATGAAATTTGCTTAGACAATATGCGATAAGGTACCCGGACTTTGTTAGGTTAGAAAAAATACCCCAAGATTAAGCGACTAGCTTTAGCTTAGACGGGGTGAGTTGCATTACAAGACAAACATGACTGTTAACCTTAGGTAAGTCGCTTAGGTTTAGTACATTTTAATAATTAATTACAATAATCAGCTGTGGGATATACACACTAGCGGGCAAAATAAGAGAACGATTTTCATTATTTAAAAATAAAGTTTAACCATGTAGAGTAGGTTAATGAATCTTTTGATGGGGCCTTAAGGAATGTATTTAACATATTTCTAGAAAATATCAGGATAAACATAACTATATTTAATACATTAGAGCAATCTAACAAACAATAACAAAAATTGAACAGTGCAAAATAAGGGAACGATCGTTTCTAAAACATTCTCACATTTGCCCCTGTCATCTGGCAACATACAATTTCGTGTACATGACTTTTAGAACTGCCACTCTTAGGATTACACCATTCTAGAAACATGGCACCTCCCGTGAAAGTTACTCCTGAGCTGCAGGAAGAAATTGTTAAGCTCAGGTCCTCAGGAATGACTCTTTCGGACATATCAAGAGAGGTAAACCGAGAATATTGAAGTCATGAAGTGGCCTGCCCAAAGCCCGGACCTTAATCCTATTGAAAATTTATGGAAAATAATAGGTGACAATATAAGAGAACGACAACCATGAACAGAAAAGGATCTGTGGACTAAAACTGAAGAGGAATGGAAAACAATAACTACAAAGTTTTGTAAGAAACGTGTGATGTCGTGTAATCGTCGCTGTGCTAAAGTTATTGAAAATAAAGGTTTTAGTACTCCATACTAATATTTCTAGACCTAAAATTGAAAATTGTTTTATGTTATTTGTTTGTAAAATTGTATTTAGAGACCATCGTTCTCTTATTTGGCACTGTTCAATTTTTGTTATTGTTTGTTAAATTGTTCTAGTGTAATAAATATTCATATATACATATATTTACCAGAGTGAAGTGAAGAGCTGGAACTTTTTTAGTTAACGTACTTATAAGTTTATAAAGAACGTTGTGCTGAACAAACAGCAGGTTTTAAAGGAACAATGTAGTGAAAATATTGAATATGGGAGGCAATATGAATAGTTGTGATTTTCTTACACAACTGATGATAACTTATGCTGCAAAACCTTTTTAGTGCCAATTTGCCCAGGCCGCACCTGCTCTCCACTCGCCAACCGAGTTTAGTTACCCTGAAACAGGGGTGGATTCTACCTCAGTGCTTCTACAATGCTGTGAGTCATTACTAAGGCTGAGCACGCAATCGACTCTGTAGTAACCTTTTCAATTGTGTTTCTCCAAATACGTTGCTCATTGTATGCAGAGGAGATAAACGTAAATAAGTTCTTCTAAAAATATTGATATATGAAAAATAGTAAGAACCATTTCGTACAGAATTCAATAGAACATTGCATTTGTTCACATTGTTCAAGGACCTCTCAAAGAGGTCCTTGAGAGGAATTACAATTCAATTTTGTACATACAGCTACCGAGAAAACTAGGTTTTGTTTGCTGATCTCTCAGAGCTAAATACTGTCGAAATGTGAGTTGTGTCTGAGTAGGTAACTCGTCAGGAGGACTGCTATCGCAGTCTGGCGAATGATTAAGAGCACGTACTGGTTTGTCTTAACGGATTGAATGCGGCGTAGGCAGCACTTCCAATGATCCCTCCGTTGAAGCCTTAACGAAACTTCTACGGCCCTGATGGCAACCTTGATCTTTCCCGGATCGGCCATACTCTGGCGCGCAAAGAGGAATCACCTCTCTAGCCCAAGTACCTAGCCACTACAGGCTGCTTACAAGTTGGATTGGACGGTCCGCGGCCAGCCGCAGAGGCATCGCATTGCTCCGGCCAGTCACTGGAGGCCGCGTGACACAAGCCGGGTGGAACTATCGTCTCTCACGACGATTTTGCGTTCACGTAAGCTTTCCTGCTCGCGCCACCACTAAAATAAACACTACCTATGCAAACTTAACCTATCTGAACCTAACCTAACATTCCCTAACCAAACCTAACCTAACCCAATCTAACCTTTCTTACCCTACCTAACCTTACCTAACGTTACCTAACATTACCTAACCTAACCAAACAGAATCAGCGATACAGCGAGCAGCGCGGCGCACAAACGTGAACGCCGCTCACGCGCACACGATCCGCGTACACAAACACGCACATAAATCGTCGTGAGAGACGATAGCATAGCCGGGCGGCCCGCGAGAGCCATTATTAACCGTTAGCACAGGAAAACCCTCACACTATATACAATATCCGAAAAAAGTGTAGAGTACTCCCCATAGAAAATAATGCTAAAAAGCGCAGGAATCCTTTATATTTCCCCATGCTCTGGGGCATCTGATCATTATTATGTTATAATTGGCAACTCATCTATCTAGCAGCTTCGTCAGCCTAAGTTTGCTGCATCAGAGCTCGTCAAGCTATTGTGGAGAATTGTTTTTTGTTACTTTTTCTCTAGCCTCTTGTCCTCTATTTTCGTTATTTTGAGTAGTGGCGCTGCAGTCTTTCAAGACATTCATCCTGATGGCTCCTGATAACTTTATTGGTGAGGAAAAAGCTCGTTGGAAGCGCTTGGAAGGCTGAAAATGCGTTGACGACAGAGATTTTGATAGGTACTGCCCTATTGTAGTTGATGGTACTATTCGATGTCTGGTAGCTACAGCTCCTGGCCTCCCACACAACGTCTTAAAACGTCGAAAACTTGTCCCTGGAAGGCCTAAAGAGACTTTCAAGTCGACTGACAACATCCTAAAACGTGAATCACTCAAGAGGGTGTTGTTATTAGACTTCCAGGGATAGGTTTTCGAGGTGGTACGACGTTGAGTGAGAGACCACGAGCTGTACCGCCCAAACGTCGAGTGGTACTAATACCTGGAGCTGTAGGTCTCAAAATCTCTTTCACCAACGCATTTTCAGTCTTCCATGTCAAAATACCAGCCTTTTCTTCACTATTATGGTTATGAGGAGCCATCATGATGAATGTCTTCTAAAACTGCAGCGCCACCAAGCGAAACAACGAAAACAGAAGGTAAGAGGCTCCAGTAAAAAGCAACAAAACCATTATTCTCCTCAGGAGTTCAAAGAGCACTGCGCGTGACAGCACAGGCTGCCTAAGTTGCCAAATAGCTAAGTTGACAGCAGTAAAATAATAATAGTGATCAGATGCCTGACAACGAAGGAAACACAAAAAGATCACCACGCTTTTTAGCATTGATTGCTATAGGAAGCGGCCTTCCCTTTTTTGCAAATGCTGTATGTAAAAGATGTTTTAATACGTTATCGCTTTCTCCAGTTTGTGTTGCAATCACACTTCCCTATAGTGATCAAGCAATAAGTATCAAGTTAGAAGTGGTAGGAAAATATACATAATAAAACTGTAGAAGTTTCACTCGTCCATCTATGCAAACGATATTTGGAGTCCCTTGCTGTGCTTCGATTTGAAACGCTTTTTAAGGTTTGAAATTTTCCTTGATTGAACTCGAGGTAAAACTAATGGGTTCAACCTTCATTTGATATGAATAGAAACTTAGTATCATTAAAGTGGAGTTCTTATCCCGATCGGAATAAGTGCACCAAGTTTAATTCTTTATTCGAAGCCGAGTTGAAAGACTAGTAGTACTGAATTGGAAATCAATGGGAACAATGTACTTTGTATACTTAATCTCTTCATGTTTCGTTAGCAAGGACTGGCAACGTTTATGAAAGCGAAGTTTTAAAAGAACATGAATTGTTGATACCTAATATGCAGGTCTGCTGAACATATTGTTCGGGCAATCGAAGAACTTCCGAATGTACTGACTTCGTGACAATAAGTTTGGACTACATGAGACACGCAAGAGCTTCTGTGTCAACGATTGGTGTGGCGAAGGTAGTTGCTCTCACAAGTCCTCACTCGTTTGGAACCCCAGACAAAATAGCTGCCTTCGTCGTCTTCAGAAGAATTTCAGGCATAAGATCCAAAACGATGACCCTTAATTGAGGCTGCTAAATTTTTAATCACACTCTTCAACAGAATTTGTAGTTTCATGCGAAATCGATTCTGAGTGACTGTTACGCTACAGTACCTTCAAGAAGGATGAACTAAAGTTCTCGCCTGAAGTTCTGTACATGTCCCGCCCATTGAGATCAGCTACTCGTTTTCACCGGTTCATCGATGGCGTCTGTAGAAGAAAAATGCATATCCCTTGGCTCTAGTCTGTAAATCGATGGTTTGTCGCGTGTGTTCTCCCAAAGAACTTTGGACAGTCCAACAGTAACCGTCAAGAAGTGAGAAGGAGTGTCGTACTCAGCACACCCGGTGTACACATACAGGCACGTTCCAAATAATGATATTCTTTTGCAGTGTTTGGAAATACATGATATGTATCTAAATGCTAAATACAGCATTAAAATGGCATTAAATAGGTACTACTAATACGATAAAGGTATTAACTTTTTCAGTAAAGCACATTTAAAGTTTATCGATTTTAAACACTAAGTGCACTAATCATGTCCTTTTTACTGTGCTTGTGCAGGAACTACTAAAATAGAGGTGCAATTTATGGTACACGTGCTGAAAAAGTTTTAAGTTATACTTGTGTAAACAAACATAAGCACGACTTAATAATTCGGACTAAGCAACCTGATACAATTTCATCGGAAATTTGAACTAGACTTCACCAGCTTTGTGGCTGAATTAGAGACACGGAAAGTGCTTTGCCCTCCTAAAAATTATTGGAACAGTGTTAACCGTAAGAATGTACACTTGTATTAAATATGCAGTACTGAAGCTATTTCCTTATATTTTGACTAGTTCCAATAAACCCACGAATACCTATACCTCCTCCTCCCCTCAGTAGTCACAATATCGTAGAGTAACAGCGCCACAAAAGGGTTGTCAGTCTATACGCAATTATTCCAAGCGCGTCATGTTACGATCAACGTCTGTTCTTAGGATTGTGATATCGGGTATACGCAACACCGCGGATATATTGCATTCAATAGTTGAAAAATTCAAAATTCGCGTATCATAGCCCGAATAATTCTTATAGTTTGAAGCGATGACTAGCATGTACGTAGTCTAGAACAGTCTAGGTCTAGAAGGCAATATAAATTTTACCGTAGCTCACATATTACTAAACTCAGTAATCGACACTTGCTAAGTACTTAGTGTGACACTTCAATGACCTTCAGATGAAGCACAGGTGGTGTTATGGACGCCACTTGATGCGCATAAAGATCAAAAGACTAAAGTTTGTTACTAGCGGGACGGCGAGTTGTGAGTGGTGCATGGGGCAATATTTGAATACATTATATTTAATCACGTATTTAAGTACAATTGATTATTGCTTCTGCCGAGGAGGTTATATTTTTGTAGTGTTTGTCTGTCTCTTTGTCTGTCACCACGATAACTCAAAAAGTTATGATCGGATCTTCATGAAATTTACAGGGATTGTTACTTGTTTGTTAGGCATGTTAACAGTAACAGATGATTAACTTTTAGAGATAATCCGTCCATCCGTTTTTTTTCATTAACCTGTCTATTTTTTCTTATTACCATAACTCAAGATGTTATGGACGGTTTTCCACGAAACTTACATGAGTTGTTAGGTAATACGAAAACCAAATGACCAAATTATTTAGATGCTCTGTTTGTTCGTTTGTTTATTTGTCTCTGTGTTTGATTTTATACTTGTTGGCAAAATAACTTGGGAGACGATCGCTTGGTCGTTTTGTGTGTTTTACTTATGTGTGTCATAATGTTTGTTAACAGCATAACTCGAAAAGTCATAAACGGATCTTTATAAAAATGACAGAAGCTATTCGTACAATCAAAAGGCACAAATGATTTGATATTGTTAGTGTTGATTCGAAGACAATCATGGCTTCAGAACCAATTTGAATTTTTCCCTTCCTTTGCCTTGCTTTGAGGAGGTGTTGTCTAGAAAACGTGTAATTATGTACTATTTAGCATAATTTTTGTGTATTTAAATACCTTCAATGAAAAATGATATAATACACTTCACATAACTTTATCCTTGACTGCGTTTCGGCTTGCTTTTGCATTTCTCACATTTGTACGTATATCAGCAGCCCTTATCGTGTTATAAATGATCTGCAGTTTCGTTTGAGAATGCTCCTAACTATGCATGATTACACTGTTCTGTTCAGTTCTTACATCACTGGTGGGATAACCAAAGTTTGAAATAAAAATTGTGTAAGCGTATAATTTAATGATACTGTGCTGTATAACAATTGAATGCTGTAATAACTGCGCTTGATGAGTCTACTTTTATGTGTGAAAGAGTTGCTAAAAGCCAGCAGGGGTAGGGTGAGTGTATCTTAGTATGTTTCCCTATGCGTGGCCACCAATTTATGTGACTTGGGCCTCATCGGTTTTGAATAATGTTACCTGGTACTCGTTAGCATATTTGTGAACCTATTGTGTTCATTAAAAAAAGTCAGCATGTAGCTCTTCCTATTAAAAACTTGGCATAGCCTCACCTGGGATCGCTGGAGAGAATTCGATGGCGTATCCTTCAGTCTGCAGGACGCCTACAACGTTTGCAAATTGTTTTGATAAAATTTTGAACCAGGGCTTCAACTAGCCTCAAACATTTGGAGTAGCAACAAGATAGGGTACCTTGGTTGCGCCATCAACAATAAAAATTCCAAGCTTTCAACTTCAATCTAATACTCTTGAGACTATTTAAAAACTCTGTTGAGTGTTGTGAGATGGAATATCCATGCAGCGTGATCGAGATCCTAATAAAACTTGCTACATGATTATGAATGACGAGACAAAAAGGTCCCCTCTGAAGCTTCGGACCAGTAAAAACTGCGTAAAATCTACTTGACTTAGCGCCTCGACCAAGCTGCCTCCGTGCGTTCGTTTGCGTTTCAGATAGATATGTAGCAGGAGCTCCCTAGATAACTGCTCGGGCCTAGTAGAGCAATTATTATCAGAGCTCATGCGACAGAAACACAAGGCTTGAAGGATTCCTGCGACCCCCTGACCATCCCGTATCTGCTTGGGGGGCAAATGCCTACATCTGGGTGTAAATGTCACATACGATGACGCAGCAAACCAAAATTCGAAGAAATTCACGTATTTGGAGGATATGCAAGCACTCTAGCATCAGATTCCCTGCAATGCGCCGGTACGGAGTCAAACCTAGGAGTTTAAGCTAGACCCAGCATCACAATGTCAAGTAAGACAAAATCTTCTAACACGATTCAAAGTCAAGGCTTGTTGGCTCAGCTTAGCACGATTTAACCGTTCCACTCGATGACACCTTATCCAGGTAGTGCATGCCATTACGACTTGAAAAAAGGCTCCCCCTCCAATGAGCCTCCCGCTCGTGATGTTTTGTGAAGCGTCTTGAATAATACAGTTGTAATAAAAACTATAAAAATTATTATTATTACTATTATTTCTCAAATTTAGTCAACACTCCGTGTCAGCCCCTTTATATGTTCAAGCTGTACAGCTGTACAAATAAAATGTATGAAATAACTTCATTTCCAACTAGAATTATTTTAACTACAGAAGAATTTAAGAAACCTGATCTATTAACCTAATCTTATTTGCTCATTCTATCTTAATATTTACTGCTGCACGTAACTCGCCCCAATTTGCTATTAGATATGCATCAGTTTGTCTTGAAAACAAAGAACTTTGTTTTGCGGGGGATTCTGTCACTGTGGCTCTCAGTTGCAACCTCCACCAATGCGGCAGCCGCTCGTGCACAACTGGATTTTAAACACAGATCACTGAAACCTCGCTTCTCGGTATCGATATCTTTGTGTAATTTTTCAATTACGTAACAAACTGTAATGTTTCTCTTTTTTCTACACTGGTTGAAGAATAACATGAAACTCAAAATTTCAACTTGAATATGTAGTCTATAAGATATGATGCGGTGAAAAAATCGCTGTAAGAAAATTTACAGCTTAGCGTGAAGAGGGTTAACTGCTTTTCGAAATATCGGGAAAGTCTCCAGTAAATAATAAAAAAAAAATAGGTCAGTCCTACAGTGCTGTTCTATATCTATGCCCGGAAATTGAAGTAGGCTAACTCAATCATCAATGAAATAACAGGAGACGGAAAATTGGAAGTACTCGCCTCTGAATTATTATGGTTTCAAGTTTTCTAGAATATTAAATTCAGCTTTTTTTCAGGATGTGTGTGTCACAAATTGTGCAACTATTTCAATAGTCAATCTATAAAGCAGGATTAGTGCATTTTGGTGCTTAGCATAAAAAATGGAATGTATATACTCAGAGTATTTCATATATTTTATGTATTTAGTACTTAAATACATTATTTTACTTCTTATAGATATGAGTCTTTTGTGTATGATAAAATATGCGGCTGTAGATTGTACATGGAGGAAATTGTAGAGAGCTAGACGTTTTCAAACTTGAACTTTTACTGAGAATGAAAGCAACAAACTATGCATCTCCTGCATTATTATGATGGCAGTGCCGTCGAATATCGTTTAATCCACCTAGCTCTGCCTGTTTTGTGCTAAAAATTCAGTCACACTAGTTAAGCGCTGAAGGTTAGATCATTTTGAATCCTGACTATGAACGCTATTAATACACAAGACTGTTAGTCATCTCTTTTCTTTTATGGACGAACACTGAAAGCCTAAACAGTGCATGCCGGTCATTGATAGTGCTGTAGTGGATAGCCATGAGTGTTACTAGTCAATAATACATATTTCTTGTGAGAGATTAAATATTAACTGTTGTTACGTCGTTAATGCATTGTCGCTAAGCGGAACATGATATTCTCTGCTGCACATGCGTCAGCAGACCATAATTTCCTTTGTAAAGTGAAAACCAAAAAACTTCCAAAATTTTCCCGGATCCCTGGAATTCCAGGGATTTATTTTCCAAAATCCAAAGATTACGGATGCTAAGTAATAATTCACCTCATGTTTTTATTTATTTATTTACAACTATATTTATATCTTTCCTGTCCCGCTTATGGGAATAAGATAGGAGAAGATTCAGGTGCCGAAGACGGTATTGGGATACCGGGGTCGCACTTGGGCGCTCCAGCTGAGGGACCTCAGCCTGCCTGCATGAACGTGTCTGGACATGTTCATTGTTCTGAATTGCTATGGGAGATATCACTTACCTACGCCTCATAATATATATATATATATATATATATATGCTAGGAGAGTTTTCAAAAGTCTTCTGGGTTTTGCTGTATGTTTAATATACCCGAAGCTTTCGAACTACTAAACGTAGCCAGTCTTCTGCACCCCTTGAAGACGGGCTACGTTTAGTAGTTCGAAAGCTTGGGGTATATTAAACATACAGTAAAACCCAGAAGACTTTTGAAAACTCTCCTAGCATGAATATACCTG
>LQNS02278097.1:29408264-29422050 GCA_001587735.2 Parhyale hawaiensis | reverse complement strand
CAGTTCTTTCAGGCGGCGTTCATACGACTTGTTTCTCAGCTGAGGTATCAGTTTCGTTGCTCTGCGTTGGACTCTTTCCATGTTATCGATATCATTACAGAGATGTGGCGACCAGAATTGAACAGCAAATTCTAAGTGTGGCCTCTCTAATGCCTTGTACAAGGGAACGATGATGTCCTTGGACTTGTATTCGAAGTTTCTGGTGATGAATACGAGTAGGAGAGGGCAAGGTAAAGCGAAGTGAGATGAGGTTCATGAGATGATGTTCGGTGATTTAAGGTTGCGTGAGATTAAGTAAGGTGAGGATAGGAATGGTGAAGCTATTTTAAGTGAATAACTCCGGTTTTAGGTATTTGCTTTTATCCATATGTTAATGCGAAATATCCTTGCGACAAAATGTGCATGAGGTGATTGAATTGTTCTACAGACAGCAGCGCAGCGGTGATTTGTACTGCATCGGATAGTCTTAATACAATCTCTATCTCTACCATAAATGAGATCCCAGCAAATATATATTAAAGGTGGACCCAAAGCAAGGAACTTTTTTAAAATTATAAACTTAAATTTACACTTAAAACATAAAAAAGTAAAGCGATTTGTTTTTTTAAATGAAAGACGAAATAGTAAAGTTTTATGTTAGAATAATGCTACAGATTCAAGTATGGAAAACATCATCTTTTAAATGAGCTCCATCATCGGCCAAGCAATCGAGAGCTCTTGCAACAGTGCTATTCATTACTTTCTCTGACGTCGCAGTTGAAATGTTGTTGATCTCCTGGCTGATGTTTCTTCAAGGTTTCAGGCATATCCATGTAGACTCTTGCCTTCAAGTATCCCCAGAGCAAGAATTCAGGAACGCTTGCACCGCCAGACGAGTGAGCGGGCGAGTGAGCTGTGACGCCAGCGGTGCCTTGTGCTTCCACACCGCTGGCTCTTAAAAAGTCAATATAAAACTTTCTTAGGCAAAAATATGCATAAGTGTTCCTATTAAGTTTTATATCCGCCAACGTCATGAATCTGGCCAGCAGTAACTTATTTATATGCGTTGAAGCAGCAAATGAAACATTTCAACCCCTCCGTATTATACAGTTATTAGCCCGTTGTTTCAAAATATTTTAACATATCAGATACTCTAGCATGAATTAACATATCTTTCTTCTCTTATTGTTTTCTAGAAGAAGCTTCCTTCAGCCGAAAACTAAACAAAGGAGCCCCAAGCCCGGTGGCGCTATCGTCGTTCGCGACGGATTTGTGTGCGTGTTTGTGTACGCAGATCGTGTGCGTGTGAGCGGCATTCAAGTTGTTGCGCCGCGGTGCTCGCTGTATCGCTGATTAAGTTAGGCTAGGTTAGGAAAGGTTAGATTAAGTTATGTAACGTTAGGTAGCATTTGGCAACGTTAGGTAATATTAGAAAAATTAGGTTGGATTAGATTAGAAAGTTAGGTAAGGAGGTTAGGTTAGTAAAGGGTAGGTTAGGTTAGGCTGAGTTAAGTTAGTATAGGTCGTGTTTATTTTAGTGGTGGCTCGCGCAGGAAAGCTTACCTGAACGCAAAATCGTTGTGAACGACGATAGTGCAGCCCGGTGCCCACGTAAAAACTTTCGTTGCCGCTAGCAGCCTAGAGCCAACTCAACTAAGCCGACTGCGTGGTCGTGGCCGTGACTTCAGCATGAAGTCTATGAACATCGTGCACTAATTCTTAAAATATAAATCTCTATATGGACTTGAACTGCTCATAATTTGGAGCGACAGTTCAAAGTTCACCATTGCTACTTTACATGGTGTAAAACTTGCACCGCGCTTTACAAACAGAACTCACCAAACACTCCCGTCATTGGTGCAGGTATTGATACCAGAGTATCAAAACTATTTCGTCCACGTAATTAAGTGAGATAGCGGTTAACTTATGAAGCACTTTCTATCTCTCACTGCGTGAACTTTGTTATCCATCATATCACGTTTATGTATGCAAGTGTTGCAAGTAGATGAAAATTACAGCAAGCACGAGTACAACTATACTATATAAAGCACAAATAGGCACGAGCTTGGTTGCTATTCTTATATCCGGTTTGGCACCATTCACGACATAGCATGATGCCACACATTTTTCTTTTCTAAAGCAGAGATAATCATTACCTGCCTAGTTTACCCGTTTTTATTGCTATAGGTACCTACTTTCCCCATCCTTGCTTTCTTGTCAGTAATAACGTATATGATGACGCCATTTTGACGTGACGCTGTTCAGCAAATGCGATTCGTTTTGTGTTTATGGTATAAAGATTTATTTCGATATGTTATTTACTGTTTACTCCTTAAAACCCAATGCAGACGAGAAGAGGAAATTGCCGAGACTGGCATTTCGCCAACAAAATTAATGCTCTACCATGCCTGGCGAAAAAGTTGATTGAGGAGCGAATTCGGCAGGGTGGGTTTAGGCCAATTTTTTTTTTCGTATCTTTCGAGCAACTCAAGACAACTTGCAGTCCAATTTTCCCTTTTATTTATTCGCTATTAATGTCCGTCGGGCAACCGTTTTTGTTAAAAGTTTGCTGTAAATGGCAGCGATTCAACTGCAATGTCAAAAGAATAAAAATAATCGTCTCAAGGTGTGAACAACGGTACCCAGTAGAAACCGTATATGCAAAAGCGATGCAAGATTGTACAGAACATACCGGGGCTGAGTACTCTGTACAGAGAATAAAAAACACATATAAACAAGATTGAAACAATGTTCGCAACTTCTAATAATGTTACCCTAAAACATTACACTTGCAAAGAGCTCTTATCGCTGCCTGTGCATTAACATGTGACGGCAAGCTGGATTTACATACAATATTGCCCCGGCAATATCAGCGATGATGTCGCTCGTTTGCAGAAATCATAAGCTGTCAGCGCAATCCGCTATACTTAATGGGACGCTAGAGAAAAAGTATATCTAGTTAGTCCCGTCTACAGCAATATGCCTAAGGCCACCAGTTGCATTTAATTTTACCAGTCGCTATTTCTATGACGTGGGAGTTCTGCGCCTACGATTCCCCGGTCGTTTGCTATTCCCTTAGTTAGCCATAGGAGAATCTTCCTACTAGGTACTACTGAACTTCTGCCTTTCCTTCTTCCATATTAAGCGCCCTTTTCTATGACTGTCTGAGAATCGTCTTATACATGTAACAAAGATTCATGGAATCAACATTAGATAGTTTTCCATGCGAATGTGCATTTATTTTTTAGGATATTCTTTAGATTTTCTTGAAGTTGTTCGTCGCAATAAATTCAGTTGTCATCCATAATTAGCTTCTAACGGAAATTTTAGATGTGGCGGCGACACTAAAATAGGCGTAACGCAACAAACTTTATTTTCATTGTTGAATTTCACTTTTACATGTGCTAAGACTTTTTACGAACTTACAGCGTATCTCGCTATGATCACAGCACAAAACGAAATCTTATGGTTTTCAAGAAAAAAAATTGACAAGCCAAGTTATTCAAACCCTTGCAGACTGCCGAAGGCCAAAGCTAGCAGCAAATGAATACAAATGGAACCAAGGTTCCGTACAAATTAAGCTTCATTGGATTAAAGTTTGAGCTAAGCGCAGTATTGAAATTTATGCGAATGGAACGAATGTTCCGCACAAGTCAAGCTCAATTAGATTAAAGTTTAAGCTAAACGTAATATTGAAATCTGACGCAAATAGTAGAAGGTTGGCGAAACTGTAGAGTTTAAGGTAGGTTCACGCATAGAACTTAGGCGATGAACGAGGAACCAGCCATGTTGCAGGAAAGCCGAAAACCCAGGGAACCGTCGGAGGACGGCGTCGCCTCCCCAGACGCGCTGCCACCTTCCGTTAGGGAAGGAGCAAACTTGTACTGCACACAACACAACTTATTAATAATTGCGAACTTTGTGTCTCCGTTTTGAACTTGAAAAGTTTAGTAGTTAGGAGAATTTAATATTGAAGTACTTTATAGGGTCGTGCCAAAGAATTAAGGGAATTTGTAGGAACCAGTGAACTAAGCAATACCAGGATTTACCTGGAGCAAAGAATAGAGATCCACNCAAGAAACTATCCTATGTTAGTTTTACAAACATCAAAGCTGCAGATGCGCATGAGGTGAGGTTATACGTTTTAGCAAAGAAAATATTCAAACACATTATTCCTAGGGATTATACTAGCGCTTAAATGCACGGCGCAATAGAAAGACTCCGCAATGAAATCAACTCTAAAATTAGAAGCTAAGGCTTCGCTCTGTTGAGCAGCAGCGGGGCCTGGGCGTGCGGTCCCGAGTGGGGACACTGGGCCAGAAGTGGACCCCTGGGCCAGAGGTGGACCCATCGTTACTGGGTCCGATGTAGGTAGGTCGTGGGACGTAGTCGTTCCACACAGGAGACAGCTTAATAACTATACTATTCTATACTATACTATATGAAGCACAAATAGGCGCGAGCTTGGTTGCTATTCTTATATCCGGTTTGGCACCATTCACGACATAGCATGATGCAACTCATTTTTCTTTTCTAAAGCAGAGATAATCATTATCTGCCTAGTTTACCCGTTTTTATTGCTATAGGTACCTACTTTCCCCATCCTTGCTTTCTTGTCATTAAAAACGTATATGATGACGCCATTTTGACGTGACGCTGTTCAGCAAATGCGATTCGTTTTGTGTTTATTGTGTAAAAATTTATTACCTCCGCCAAGGAGGTTATGTTTTCGTTGTGTTTGTCTGTCTGTCTCTTTGTCTGTCTGTCACTAAGATAACTAAAAAAATTATGAACTGATTTAGATGAAATTTACAGGGATTGTTAGGTATGTTAGGAGGAACAGATGATAACCTTTTGGTAAAGATATATCCATCCGTTTGCTTGTTTGTTTGTCTGCCTCATTTTTCTCGACGCTATAACTCAAAAAGTTATGGATGGATTTTGATAAAAGTAACATGAGTTGTTGGGTATATAACAAAGAGTATATTACCAAATTTTGGTGATGATCCGTTTGTTCGTTCGTTCGTTTATCACTGTTTTTAATTTTATGCTTGTTAGCACAATAACTCAAAAAATAATGAATGGATCTTTATGAAATTTATAGGGTTTGTTAGTAATGTTGAAAGACATAAATGATCAAGTTTTGGTACAGATCGGTTTGTTCGTTTGTATGTTTAATTTATGTTTGTCATAACGTTTTTTAACAGCATAACTCAAAAGTTATGAGCGGATCTTCAAGAAAATTGAACAAGCTGTAATTAATATAAAAAAGGCACAAATGATTAGATTTTGGAGTTTATACAGAGAAAATTATTGTATCAGAACCAATTTGAATTTTTTGCTACCGTTGCCTCACTTGGCGGAGGTATGCGCTCTCAGAGTGCTCTAGTATCGATATGTTATGTACTGTTTACTCCTTAAAACCCAATGCAGACGAGAAGAGAAAATTGCCGAGACTGGCATTTCACCCACAAATTAATGCTTTACGACGCCTGGCGAAAAAGTTACATGAGGAGCGAATTCGGCAGGGTGGGTTTAGGCCAATTTTTTTTGTATCGTTCGAGCAACTCAAGACAACTTGCAGTCCAATTTTTCCTTTTATTTATTCGCTGTTAATGTCCGTCGGGCTACCGTTTTTGTTAAAAGTTTGCTGTAAATGGCAGCAATTCAACTGCAATGTAAAAAGAATAAAAATAATCGTCTCAAGGTGTGAACAATGGTACCCAGTAGAAACCGTATATGCAAAAGCAGTGCAAGATTGTACAGAACATAATGGGGCTGAGTAATCTGTACAGGGAACAAAAAGCCACATATAAACAACATTGAAACAATGTTCGCAACTTCTAATAATGTTACCCTAAAACATTACACTTGCAAAGAGCTCTTATCGCTGCCTGTGCATTAACATGTGGCGGCAAGCTGGATTTACATACAATATTGCCCCGGCAATATCAGCGATGATGTCGCTCGTTTGCAGAAAACATAAGCTGTCAGCGCAATCCGCTATGCTTAATGGGACGCTAGAGAAACGTATATCTAGTTAGTTCCGTCTACAGCAATATGCCTGAGGCCACCAGTCGCATTTAATTTTACCAGTCGCCCTTTCTATGACGTGGGAGTTCTGCGCCTACGATTCCCCGTTCGTTTGCTATTCCCTTAGTTAGCCATAGGAGAACCGTATCTCCCGTTCCACCTTTGCTTGCTTCCTTTCTTTCTCTTCCTACTTCTACTGACCTTCTGCCTTTCCTTCTTCCATCTTAAGCGCCCTTTGCTATAACTGTCTTAGAATTGTCCTAATACATGTAACAAAGATTCTTGGAATCAACATTAGGCAGTTTTCCATGCGACTGTGCATAAATTTTTTAGGATATTCTTTAGATTTTCTTAAAGTTGTTCGTCGCAATAAATTTAGTTGTCATCCATAATTAGCTTCCTTATCATAGCGATTCCCAATTTGTCAAAATTTCTTTATATTAATAATTTGTTTCTTTCCTCCTGTGTCAGACCACTATAAATTATCAAGTAATTTGAATCTGTACGTTGGATTTTATAGTGGCACTTTGCGGAACAAGTCCAAGCTGTGTTGGATAATTTTGAGTTTTTTAATACTTATTTCAAGGGCGCTCTAACGGTCCATACATGAACCCCTTTTTTGAGAAGTGAACAAAAAAATCGAAGAAAAAGAAATTAACTTTAATTTTTTGCATGATGTCAAGTCTGCCAATGGAGTGAAGAACGGCTCTCAAACATACGTCGCATTGCAGCAGTAGGGCTAATTTGGATTCACTGGTTAACGCAGAGAAACGCAGGTTCAGTTCATTTGCCTAGGATAACGACTCTTCCAATTATACAGTGAATCGCCGCAATAATATTCTGCTTCACGACACTAATGCACAGCCAGATGTTGCTAGCATCAAACCAGCTTAGCATTCAATACTTCACACATCCTGTATTCATATTTTCATAACCTTTCACCCAAACACTATAATTAAAAACGAATCTGGTCAATTTTGGGCACTAAAAATATCCTGGCAAAAACCGATTTTGGATAGTGAATTTAAATCTTTTCATTTTCATATCCACTGGATTATTTTATGACACATCAGTGAACTTATTGATTGACGGCAGCGACGCATGAATGTTCCGGAATGACACGGCGACCGCTGTAGAAACTGTAGCCACGTTCACTAAAGGGGACAACTCACCGATTTTGGTCAAAATTATCAAGTTTGTATTACATTTTCTGCTAAAAAAAAAGACTTTAGGTGGGGGCAATTGTGTCCCAAATTTTGATGAAACTACGAGCACAAGAACCCCCCAAACAGGGGCCCAAATGGGGACAAGGGGGAATCAAAATTACGATTTTTTGTAAGTTACAAATAAAAAACATAAAAACTATACATTCATAGCATACCTAGATGATAACACAACATGAATATAGCATTATATACGCTGCACTCCCAGTTCTTGGAAGTCTCTATTAGCCAGGTACTTGTCTACGATGTGTTGTTTGTCAGCCTCCGAAATTACGGCGCGGCGATGAGGAGGCATTTCTACGAACTTCTGAAATTGATGCAGCAACGTCCATGAACTGTAGAGGAATAATGCTAGTACACACGTGAACCGGCCAAGTCAGAGCTGTTCTGGAAGATTCCATTCCTTTCCAGTCAAGGGATGATTTAAGATTGCATCATCCAGTGATATGAGAGTAATGGAATTTAATCCCATAATGCATACGTAGTTTCAATTTGTACTATAATGAATACTTAAGTGCGGAAAAATGATTTCCTTCGTCAAAAGGAGCTTGTACAATGTTCTTACAACATATGTCTTTTCGTTGCTATTTGTTGCATCTGTTAAATTATTTTGAATCCGTGATACTGACTATATGAAGCATTGTTGCAAGATTTGATTATTCGTTACAGAAAATGAACGTATGTTGCTACATTATGAAAGTGTGCTACAATTTGAAGCAACGTTATATTTATATGTCTCTGTCACTACGTTCTGCAGATGTTATCAATAATTGTGCAGCATAGTCGCTGGATTTCTACTGAAGGTTGCTATATTTTGAGCCACGGTTTTTAGTTTTGTTTGTTGTGATATCTTTGTGCAGACTGTTGCTATATTGTTTTGAAGTGTGGCTATTAAACGAGAAAAGGTGTAGGCCTAATATAGAGGAGTAAACTCTTCTGTATACATATATAGCAATATGCTATGTTGGCCATGCATTAAGTAGGGTTGTAAAAGGCTTTGTGTTGAAATAATATAGTGATCCGACAATCGCTTAAGAATTATTAGGGAAAAACAGTGTAACACGGCCCGTGAAAACCAAAGTAGGTTACACGGATCGTCTTATTTTGACTGCATAATTATCGAGGCAAATGGTAAGATACTTCAGCAGTCAATGCGCGCGTAACAACCACGACGATATCTCTTGCAGAAAATTGTTTTCTTCATTTTGGGCTCTTTTTCCCACAGAACAGCTTTTCTCCGGGGTCGAGTTATATGCCGCCCTCGAGTATCTTGGATACAGAGCTCCGTATTTATTGGAAGCAATATCGACTGTGGCAAAATAACATTGCTAATCGTTCATAACAATGAATGCAAGTCTTGCTCTTCTACCTTCTCTTGCCGCTCCCGTGGAGTCTGATATTCATAACTTTTTCTTAAATCGAAATTATATTTTTCTTTTGGTTTACGATGTACACATTTAGTAGAAAATCAGCGAAGCGTAGAGGAAACAGTTTTCTTCCGCTGCAGTAGACGTAGTACTAATTATTTGTTCCAACTTCTTGGACTCGAAAATTTTGTTATGCTGAAACTATCTCACTGTGTGTTCTGGATGCGCAGCGGAAATGAAATTCAGTGATGTTTCATCTAAGGGAGGGAAGGAGTGTGCTGAAAATGAATTGAAGTGTAACCTACTGGTCAGCAGAAAGCACGTATCTCTTACGATATTTTGAGTTGGCCATCGCAGCATTTTACTTTACATGTGTTTTAGTAAGGAAAGTACCATCAATCAATGAAGAAGCGTTATCACAAATTTCTTGTGATGAAGAAGAAGCAAGTCAAAGAAGAGAAAATTCCGCACCGGCCTATATTAAGCAAATATTTGTGTATGATATATTTGTAACCGTATATATTTGTCTGTCCGCCCAAAAAGTGGTCGAAGGAGTCGAGCAATGTTCATGATTTTTTGCAGGGAGTCTGGTGGGTTGCTCTCGATATGACCCGCGCCAAAATACTAGATTAGCTGGCCATAAAAACGACGGGGATGAAATTCGCTCTCCACACAAAAAAGGAAGAAGACGTTGAACTACGCTCATAATTTATTGCAGGGAGTCTGATGGGCTATCCTCGATGTGATGTGACCCACGCCAAAAAACTAGGATTAGTTGAGTAAAAAAAACGACGACGATAAAATTTGCTCTCCTCAAAAAAACAGGCAGAAGTAGTTGAGCAATGTGCAAGAAGTTTTGCAGGGAGTCTGGCGGGCTCTCTTCGATCTGACACATACCAAAAAACTAAGGTTAGCTGACCATAAAAAATGATGGCATTGAAATTTTCTCCCAAGGCGCGTGATGTTCTTACGTCACGAGGCGTTCTAGTTGATCCGTCAGGTTGTTGCTATTGATACCACTGAAAGATGTACTGGGCTCATTTCTAGAGTAATATCATCTTTTAGCTATTGATGAACCTCTGTTACAAGTGCAATTACAAATCTGTTATTTTATTATATATATTTATTAGTTTATTTATTTAATAGTTCATTCATTCATTTATTCATTCATTTATTTATTTACTTATTTATTTAAATTTGCTCTTCATCGCAACGCAAACAACACTCACCAGACTAAGAGGAACTTCGAAATCTGTGAACTTCCACTTAATTTGGTGCCAAACTCCTTGTATCTTTCTGAAATGCCTATATAGTCTAACTTCTCGCAGTAATTTAGTCTTGAGCTAAAGTTGACAGTATCATTGAGTGGAGATTATGATCATGTTTCAGTAGAGCAACACAATCGCATGATCCGAGGAAAACCTACAATCAAGTGAAGATTTATTCTTCCAGAGTCAGAAAACATAGTCTTGTTTCAGAGGGGAACTTTCATTCTATCAAAAATTTAGGTGGCGTCATATGAAAAACCTGCTGTTAGCTGAATCATATAGCATAGTCTCATAATTTGTCTAGCATTTCATTTGTTACTTGCAGTAAACATTGAAAACTTTTTATTGGCTACGTTTGCCTATCTTGAAGATTTCATTTGAGAATTCGTTTGTCAAGATGTGGAAGTGTAGGCTGTCGTACTGAAGTCTATTTCAACAGCACAAACTTTTAAGTATGCAGAGGAGAGTAAAACAAGCCCAGAAAGTTAAGTGCACAGAACTGGTTATTGACGTTTCGGGTGGTAAGACTGAGGTCAAAACTCGGAGGTGGAAGTGCTACACAAACCTTCATCTGACTCTGAGATCGATATGTTCCCAACGAAAGCATTAGAATTGACGTCAGACACTCAGTCTACTGTGTAATCTGTCATGAACACGGAAGAGCAGGGAGCTGTGCTGGGATGGACCCATCATTAGTTCAAACCACCGCACAGTATTGCCCCAACTGGACTAAAGCTAGGCACTCTATTTTTTCTATCAAAAATTTCTCAACAGCTGGAACCAGACAAATCCGGTGTGCTATACTTAGCGTTGAAGTTTTGGATACAGTCGCTACTGTAAGAGCAGGTTACTTAGTTTACCATAGGACTGGAGCTGAGCATTCTATTGAGTCTCTGGAATAGGAGAACAAGGAAATAGAAGAACAGGTTGCCTAATTAATTATAGAACTACAGCTGGGTATTCTATTTTGTCTCTGGAATCGGGTGCTCTGTAGCTCTCGAATATCAGAACAAGTGGCTGGCTAGAACAATCTTCAGTATGTAGTTCATTGCGTCCTCGAACTTCTGAAGTTTTCAAGTAGTACAGTAAAGGATACTCGTAGGCCTGCCAAAGAGATTAATATTTTATATAATTTAAGGATAAGCTTTGGCATATGGTTGAGCAACACAATAATAACCTGATTCCCGGCGCATGTTCTCATGAACTCTAATCCAACCCGATAAAATACAGCCATCTACTTGACTTGATATACAATGCAGTCTAGCTTAAACTGGGACTAGTGTTTTGTCATCATATATAGTACTTGAAGAACCAAATTGAGATTAATATATCATATTCATGATGTAATGTTCGTAAATATATTGCCAATTGAACTGGGCGTCGCGCATTTCGATTTGTGCGACCGTTGTTCAGCGATGTGCCGATTGTGGTAGCACCCCGCAGTTTACGCCCTTAAAGGGGTCCAAATAGTCTTATAATTTCATGACACCGCCGATTACAACTTGTGGCTGAACGGTTCATTCAAGGGGTATATTCTGTTGTTTATAGTCTCAGTTTCTTCCTCAACATGATGCTCACTTCATAACTTGGTATTGTTATTTACATAGGTATGGTAGGTAACGTACGATATTCGTTTCCTAATATTTACGCAGATTTTAATCTGCGGTTGTTGCTTAAAGGGCTCTCACCATCCTAAATGTAAAAATCGCAATTCCTAACAATTATGTAGTAACGTTAGGGTGCGTTCGAATGCAACGCGATTGCGTTGAGCAAGCTCTAAGCTCCACAAATATTATGTAGCGATATTGAGTTTCCGATAGTCCCAAGTAAATCAACTGAGGAACAAAGTCTGAAACTCAATTCAACGGGTCGAAGCCCGCAAGCCTGCCTGGAGTTCGGAACAATTCAAGCGTAGAAGGCTTGATTAAATAATGAGAGGACTAATATGCCTAATTCAGTAACGCTCTGGGTGTTAGTGCACTTTTCTTATTAGCTCACCAACTTCTTAGTCTTCTTCTCCTAAAACACTTATCATCACTGAATGACGAAGTTTCATCTGATGATAACCGTGAAATGAATGCATCATTTTTTTTAAATATAGTATATCAGGCGAGTCACTTGCATATATGTCGTGCGTGATCGATCGATTGTCCAAATCCATCGTTCGCGCACGACATATACATCATCGGCGACATACGGTGCCACAGCGACAATCAGACTGTGGGACTGATTCGTGAAAACTTCAACTTTTAGATACTTAGATTTCATGTTTAATTAATTATTNCGAGTCTCGACAGGTACACACTGGCTATATGCTTCACCACGCGAGCACCTGGGAAATGAGCTAGCGACAATACTCCTTGGTCACTCTTATAGGTTTGCAGCCTGGGTGTGTCTGCTGCAGCACACCATGATAATGGTGCGCATCCACACAAGCTCTAAGCTCTATAAATATTATGTAGCTATATTGAGTTTCCGATAGTCCCAAGTAAATCAACTGAGGAACAAAGTCTGAAACTCAATTCAACGGGTCGAAGCCAGCAAGCCTGCCCGGAGTTCGGAACAATTCAAGCGTAGAAGGCTTGATTAAATAATGAGAGGACTAATATGCCTAATTCAGTAACGCTCTGGGTGTTAGTGCACTTTTCTTATTAGCTCACCAACTTCTTAGTTTTCTTCTCCTAAAACACTTATCATCACTGAATGACGAAGTTTCATCTGATGATAACCGTGAAATGAATGCATCATTCTTTTTAAAATATAGTATATCAGGCGAGTCACTTGCATATATGTCGTGCGCGATCGATGGATTTGCGCGATCGATCGATCGCACTGGGCAAACGATCGATCGTTTAAATTTTAAAATTGAAAAAAAAACAGTCCTTGCCTCCCCTAACCTACCCGACATTAAACCCGAATATAGTCCAACTTACCCAAAATTACGGCCTAATACCTACAACATCCTTCGTTTGCGCAGCGCGATCGATCGATTGTCCAAATCCATCGTTCGCGCACGACATATACACCATCGGCCACATACGGTGCCATAGCGACAATCAGACTGTGGGACTGATTCGTGAAAACTTCAACTTTTAGATACTTAGATTTCATGTTTAATTAGTTTAGAACAAAATTATCCATGTTATTCTCATAAGGTTATGAAATAATGGAAAGGAAGCTGGACGAATGCTGAAAAAATATGCAGTGATGCGTATCAAATAATTACCTCCGCCAATGAATTTACGCTCTTTGGTGTTTGTCTATTTGTCTGTTATTCTGCATGTCTTTTTGCCTGTCACCAAGACAACTCAGAAAGTTACCTACAGACGGATCATTACGAAATATACAGGGATGGTTATTGATGTTGAGATGAAACGGACTTTGGGTGAAGATCAGTTCAACCGTTTGTATGTTTATTTGCTTGTCTGCCTCTATTTTCTCCGTAGTACAACTAAAAAAATTATGGATAAAATATTACGTAATTTATGTGAGCTGTTGGGTATACCCCGAAGAGTAAATTATTATTTTTAGTGATGATCTGTGTGTCCGTTTGTTTGTCTTTATGTCTGTTTATGGGTTTGTTAGCAATATAACTCAAGAAGTTATTAAAGGATCTTGATGAAATTTAGCTGCCTGTGTGAGAGTATTGCTCCCCGGTCTGGGCTTCAGCTGCTGATACTCACTTACAACTGTTGGACCGACTTGTTAGTTCAGCCAGCAGGCTGTGTGCTGATAATGATCTGGTGAACCTGTCCCACACGAGAAGAGTAGCTGAGCTATATATGTTTTATAAGGTGTACAATAATGAGAGGCATTGGTTGTATTATTCTCTCCCTGCCCTCAAGTTATTTGGGAGAGAGACTCGTGCTGCGTGCGGAGCGCACTCTTTCACTTTGGAGGCTGTCATATGTCGAAC
>LQNS02278097.1:29367511-29379504 GCA_001587735.2 Parhyale hawaiensis | reverse complement strand
AAACGTACTGGTCAATATTTCGTTTATAAGCTTTACGACCGTACAAACAATCAATCACTAAGTTCTGTGGATAGGGAATGAGAAAAAATGGCGGATAAAAGATCAATAATTTTCTAAGTCAATATTTTTCATTGCTTGTTTTTATGTAACTTGTAATTATTTTACCTTAAAACATTGCAGCCGCTAGCTCCTTTCGTTGGTGCGTGTGCATTAATATGTCGCGGTAAGCTAGATCTATCCACAGTATTGCCCCGTCGAAATCAACGAACAACTCCGTTCGTATGCGCACGGCTTACAGGACCCTGAGAGCTATGGAACAGCAAACTCTAGTGGTAGACCGACATAAATTTCCCCTGCATTGAGTAAGAGAATTAAGTGTTTTTTTTTTTCTCAAGACAGAGGACGGTCTTCCAGGCCAATCAAGGCACTAACAGATGCTGATTGTAGTTCAATAACAACCAGGCGACACCTAAGATAAAGGGCATAAGGATCAAAAAGCGTCTGAAAGGTCCTCGATTGTTTCCGCCAAACATGGGACAGTGACAAGTGGTATAAAGTTTTGTTTTCTGACGAAAAATAATTCAGTCTGGAAGGTCCTGATGGCTTTCAACGGTAGTGAAACATTTTCCAAGCGTCACAGCGGTGGAGGCTCCGTTATGGTATGAGGTGCCTTCTATAGGGTTGCAATGAGGCTTCAGGATGCGTAGGGTCGCCAAATACATGCTGGTTATATCGACATGTTGTAAAAATCATCTTTGTTGACGATGTAAAGTTTTCTCCCATAAGGGAGCCTATTTTTCCCCAAACATATTCATAATATAGTATAGGCTGTACTCAGACTACGTAGGAACTTTATTCAGTAAGTTCTTTGTTTAACATCATGGAGTTTCTCCGTTCCTGCGTCGCCAGTCTGGTGTGATTTAATAATAATAATAATAAAGTTGCCCCTAGGAGACAGTTCGATCTTAACCTTATATCAGATTAGAGACTTTGACACTGCTCGTAGAGTTCATCTTTAAATGCTTATCAGACTAGAGACCTTAACATTGCTCCGTTGAGTTCGATCTTTATTTCTTAAAAGTTCGTTCAAGTTCATTCTTAACTCATATCAGATCTTACCATTACTCTGTTAAAGTTTTCGCATATTAGCATAAAAGTAATTCTTTAAAATTAATCAAATTGAGCATCTCGCGGGTTGACGCTGCATAGTGAAGAACTGCAAACTCTGTCACCGCGGTCGCACTTCTGCAAGCGGAGGGTTTTATTGCGAGAACAGCGATGGAAGCGAGAAGAGGTGGTGTGCTGCTGAGAGGGCTGTGTTGCCAGCTGGCCGAGTGCAGTGAAATTATGGGTTACTGATTCTTCCATCCTTTGCTTATTTAACTTGTATGTGTTACGGCCGCCAGTCCATGCTCTGCTCAAATCCTATTTCTCCTTATATTTGCCTCAGCGGAAATTAAGCTTAAACAATACTGTAAGTTGTCTACTGCTTCTTGCACGTAAGCTTCATTGCAAGCTTGAGTTTTGGGGGCTTATTCGCATTAATTAGAGTAGGCTTCGAAATATTTCTAACTTATTTATCAATTCTCTACTAAAATAACAAGTTGATGGCGTTTAACTAACCCTTCTCTATATTTACTTTACCCTTTACATCGCGAGTTAGACTTCGCACTTGGATGGCAATGTAATCCAAGGTAATGATAACTTGTTACATTTCGTGGTTTTCATGAAACCTGTCGCATATTTGCCATATAACAGCGTGAAGGACGACATAAGCGATGTAGGATTTACATTGAGTTGGTTCTCTTGCAGTACTAACTCGGGCTGCAGTTGTCAAACCACGTTCCAATCAATTTTCAAGGGTCAGACATCCAACGGCCTGCCGAACACATGGAGTCCGTTTTGCCGCTGCTCCAGTGTGTGGCAGCTATGGCCGGTCTTGCTTCTAGTTCATGACCTTGATATCCAAACTTAAAGTGCTCAGAACAGCCTTTGTGAATTCATTATTTTAAATTACGCCTTGCGATCCATTTATCCATTTTTACCTTTATTAAGCCCAAATTAATTAAAGGAAATAAATGAAATAACCAATTAACGACGAGAATTTAAATTAAATCAAATAATTGAAATTGATTAATCAAAATTAAAGTAATTCTTTCAAGAATTTCAAGTTAAATCAAATAATAAAAATTAATTAGGTAAAATTAAAGTAATTCCATTTATAACAGTTATTACTAGTCTAAGTTGCCGTAAAGTAGCCAATTGATTCAATTTCACTGCAAAATAAACCGTGCGACTATTTTTAACTTATAGGATACTGTTGGTAGCAGGTGTCCTTCTACCTTATAGGACCACCTTACAGGACGACTGCTGAGAGCAGGTGTCCGTCGACAAATTCTTTAATCATACAATATTCAACCCGACACCTACAATATTATTGTCTTGAAGATCTGTCTTCCTTTGCTTGAAGATTATAGCACAAAATTGTGCTTCGATGAAGACACCGGCGGACGGAAATCAGAAAATTTGAGCTCAGGCCCTGGACAACGGGGCGATGCGAAAGCTTAAATTCTGGCGAAGGAATTTATTAATTAAGAAAGTTCTTTGTTTTTTTTTTCTTTATAAAGTTATATGCAATTATTATTTAAAATCAGTTCTGCCAGTAGATGTCAACAGAAAGTAAATAAATATTCTAATTATAAGCCATGTCTGATTATAGTCCTATAAATGACATTTTTTAGTTATTCTAACAGCTCTGAATTGCTGGCTCTTCTAACACTTTGTTTTTCTATAGATCATTAATAAAGTTAATTACATAGTTACACGATAATAAGGCTATTGTGCCTTTAATTTACAATTTGTGCCTTTAGGCTGACGGCCAGTGTGCCGATGCTGTTAGTGTTAATCACAAGCCGATTGCTCTGATCTGTATTGATTGCAATATTTTTTTAACAAAGACTAGTCAAACAACAAACCTATGATACAAATGATCTATCACACCGATAACTTCCAAATTTAGTCTACTTTAAACTAGAGTTGCAGTAATTGTCATGGTAGTTGAATTTTTATGATTTCTAATATCTTAAAAAGTTCATGTTCTTACGTTACTTCTAATCTTTTAGTACGTCAATTGTTTACGTTAAGTACCGCTTATTCTTAGGAAGTTCTCCTTATTGTGAAGGAAAATTTGCCATCTGAATTAAAAAAAAAGCGTAATTATTCCGAGTTTATTTNACAAGATATACCAATACAGAGAGCCGCACTACGATACGTTTCCTTCCAACCCTTGACTAAGCCATCGTCCGACCCGAGGATATCACCCCGCAACCGCAATACCGCCGGTTAAGCCCACTGCACACGCTAGAGCTGCAACAAAAGTTCATGTTCTTACGTTACTTCTAATCTTTTAGTACGTCAATTGTTTACGTTAAGTACCGCTTATTCTTAGGAAGTTCTCCTTATTGTGAAGGAAAATTTGCCATCTGAATTAAAAAAAAAGCGTAATTATTCCGAGTTTATTTTGTGACACCATGAAAGCTCGTGTGGGGGTTCCTTTGCTGGGGAGTTTTCACAACGGAGGGCTTTCGTTTTTGTGGTGACGAATGGTTTTTCCAGCAGGATAATGCAGTAGTCAAAACTGCCCGCTGGACTATGACCTTCAGTCAAGAAAAAGGGTCCTGTTTTACGTCATCCAGCGTATTCGCCAGACTTAAACCCAAAAGAAAGTTTCGGGGATGGATGGCGAGGGATGTTTACGGAAATGGGAAACAATTTATGACCGTTAACTTCGTGATGCCATCTTTAAGAGCTGGGACAACATTCCTAAAGCCCTGATGGAAACCCTCATTAATTTTCTAGTATACCACAAAGAAATTTTGGTGTTATCAACAAGAATGGAGGCAGTACTCATTACAAAGTTCAATCTTAGCTCACCTCAACGTCCTTGTTGAAAGGTTACCTGTGATCTCTGCTTGTGTTCTAATAATTTTGATCATCTGAAAAATTCATTTTTTGTCAAAAATGGAGATTTTGTAATAAATTTTTACAGCAGGTATTTTTCGTCATTACCAGAAGATGCTGTTTCAAAACACATAGCCTCATTCTTGAGATCTTCGTTTGTTCCGAATATATAATTTAACGAGAGTGAACTCCCATACTTATTAGTAAGCTAACTAAGTGGGTCAAGAAAAATATTCAGTTTGTCAAATGTATTATACCAGCGTTTGAGTGGGAGACGCTTAAATGAAAGAACACAATGTAATATAAAAATTCATCGCCACCTCTGCCAAGAAAGAAAGTTTTCGTTGAGTTTGTGTGTTTGTCTATCTGTGTGGGTGTTTCTTTGCCTGTCACAAATGAAATGAAATATGAATGGATCTTTACAAAATTTTTAAAGATTGCTAGAGATGTTAGGAGGCACTGATGATTAACAGTTACTCTCGCTGATGATCCATTCATCAGTTTCTTTGTTTCTCTTCCTTATTTTTTTTTAATGTTATCACAAAAAGTTAGAAACAAAATAAGTCGAGCTTTGGATTTCGTCATAAACTAGAGCACTCTGAGAGCGCATACCTCCGCCAAGCAAGGCAGCGGTAGCAAAAAATTCAAACTGGCTCTGAAACCATAATTTTATTTGTATAAAATCCAAAATCTAATCATTTGTACCTTTTGACAGCAATAACAGCTTGTGCAATTTTCTTGAAGATCTATTCATAACTTTTTGAGTTATACTGCTAACAAACGTTATGACAAACTTGAATCAAACATACAAACGAACCAACAGATCTGCACCAAAAATTAATCATTTATGTATTTCAACATTACTAACAACCCCCTTATGAATTTCATAAAGATCCATTCATCATTTTTTAGTTATTGTGCTAGCAAGCATAAAATTAAGAACAGTGACAAACGAACGAATAAACGGATCATTACCAAAATTTGGTCAATTACTCTTTGTTATATACCTAACAACTTATGTTAATTTAAAAAATTCCATCCATAACTTTTTGAGTTATGGCATTGAGAAACTTGAGGCAGACAAACAACGCACGAAATTAATTCTGAACCAATAACAAAAAAAGGACAAATAATAATTAATACACACAAATATAAGAAAATACGTATCAAATGTGAACATCATAAATCAAATACTCGTCATCATCAGATTTTGTGCACCTCTCTATATTAATCATATACACGTTATGTAATATCAACTAGCGGTAATATAATACCGCTCATAAATAAGAAAGCATGTCATAGCATAAAAAAAAATTCACCTTGAAATCAGTTAGACACTTGGTAAATAAACGCAAAGCATAATGAAATGGAATAAGCATCTCATAGCCACGCACGAAATTAATCCCAAAGGATAAGGTAAGCAGCTCAAGTAATAGTGAACACAAAATCAAAATGGTTGGCATCTAATTTAACATCGAAAATTCAAAATTTGTAAACAAGCAAATGACTGCACCTCGAGGCAATAGTTTCACGCGTAAATATAAAATTAACCAGCGTCAATTTATAAAAGCGTACATAAATCTTTTACCATTTAATATTGAATACGAATCAGCGAGAACATCGTCAATTACTGACACTGTACGATCGCAGTAAAAAGACAATATGAGAGAGAGAAAGATAGAGAGAAAAGAAAATTTTCAGAATCATTTAGCATCCAAGCAGAACTCAGGCCACTTTTCGGTGTTACGGCGTTTTGGCTATATATATGTATCTACACTTGACGCCATAATTTGGGGGGACATGTTATCAAACTAGCTTGAATTTTTATTATGATTACACTGTGGTACTGTTGTTGATTTTTTTTTTAGAGATGTTCTTTTGCCGTCATTTCTCTGGCTGGGCGCACCAGCATGTAATATGATAATGTCAAGATTAAGTACCAAACCATATTATTGTAATATAATATACCTTAAGAAGCCGTAGCTATGCCGCTATAATATTAAATTTTTCATTGTTCAACCTATGTACATCAACCCTGGGATATTCCCTTCACTTTCGTATATCAATAATTGATGCCAATGCTTGCAAACAAAGGTGATTTTACAAATGACTTTTCCACATGATGGGGCATTCGCTAGGGACACGTCCGATTTTACTCTTGTTTTCGTTCTCTATCTGCTAGAGAGCAGGATATGCCCTATTTGTCAGTGAACTCAACACAGACGGATTGAGAAGGGACGTGTCACCTTGTGAATAGAATGACGGCGTGTTCCAATCAAAACAAGGGCGCGTTGACATTCAAGTATTTAAATCTCCTGCACTCTCATCTCGGGTGCTGCCCCCTACTTGTGGAAGCAAACGCGGACACGGTCACTGTCCCTCGGCCATGTCCCTGGGACACGCCCGTCGGACACGCATCATCGTGTGGAAAGGCCATAAGCTAGAGCTATATTATTGTTATGGTTGTCGTCGGTGGTGCCAAGTTGAATAACAGCGGATGTGGGGTAGCACACGTGACACCGGCAGTTTGATTGCAACACGCAGGCCCTCAGGTACCGGAACTTGTTTTTATCAGATCGGACGTGATGGAGCTGCTCTGCCTCGTTCCTGCACGAAACCCTGCATATCGAGGACTTCCTGCAATATATTTATACAATTTTTCGTCCGGAACGTGATTCTGCAGCACTCCTGCTTTTTTATCTGTATGATATCTTCAATAATTAACTGAGGAATAGCTTCGAGCTTATAATATTAAGGTGAAGAGTCTATTTAATACGATATGGTGAGTAAATCTCCGTAAGAAAATTTACAGCCTGGTACGAATTGGGTTCAGTAGCAGTTCTTTCGTAATTGATATTGAACATCTGGAAGAGACTCCCCTCATACGTTGTCGATACGGAAAAAGTAAACACGTATAAAAATTGTCTTGACAAACGTTGGGACAGAACACCTGCTCTGGAAGTCAAACTCTTACCGGCCAAAACTTCAGCGGTCACCTTAATTTTAAATCTTTTCTCCTCCGGACCAACTTACTTGACATTTCCAAGCTCTGCAGATCTGCAGTTATAAATCATGATTGCATGATCGTCTCATTGGCTCAGTTTTTCCTCTTCCATTTTCCTCAGTCATTTACATTATACTGACATGATGGCAATGCTGCATAGAGGACCGCGTAAGTCTGGTCGGCTTTCTGGAAATGGGCCTGTTGGTTTGTCTACTGCCGCCTATCTATTCTAAGGCAAGTAGCCGCAGGTTCCACCAGGGCCAACTGCCCACCTCTGTTCATCTGATAGGTTTGGTGTCAGAGTTATCGTCAATCGAAAGGAAGGGAAAACAAAAAAAATATCTTATTTTTAAGATTTATTTTAATTCACACAACTCTTCATAGGGGGTCAACGCCAAAACCAACGATGTGATATACAGAGAATAGGTATCTGATTATCCATGGTTGCCAAACTATTCTCGCCATGTTCAGTTAACACAAACGCCCACAAGCCAATGTTGTTAATCAGACCCACAGAAGAGAATACCCCCTGCAAACGTCAATGTATTTGTTCCAATCTATTGAAATTGCGCAGCTACTACAACTATCCTTTTCTTGTTTCGTTTATTAGCAAGAGGCCTCCACTCGGTCACTTTTGGTCCAACTAAAGTAACACTACTGTTAATAACCATTTCTAAAGAATTGGCCACCGTACTTGCAAGTAAGTTATGAGAGAAAACTCTCAGCACACATATAGGGCTACGAGCTATTTAATTGCCGATAATTAACTTACTTTTTACACCATTGAACTGCTGAGTTCGTCACATTGAAATTTTTTACATAAGTGTCTGGGGAATTCCAAAGTTTATAAAGTTTATATAATATTAGCGTTGGTAACATCTTAGTCAACTGCCTCCTCTTCACCATGGGCAGCGAAATCTGAAAGAGCACACCAAGTCCATCCTTCTGCGAGCCATTCGGGTTATATCTGCACCTTTATCTTAGTTAATCACGCACGGCACTGCTACTATGTTCTAAAAGTACTTTGCTTAAGAAGAATAACATATGTAGTCCCTCTACATCACACAGTGTGTCAAACGGAATCACAACACGCGAGCAAACGGTGCATTTCATATAGAACTTTTCATTAAAATAACAAATCACACTTTCATCAAACTATTAAAGGCTACATGCTTCATAAGGAAAACGCAAAACGTGTGTAGTGAAGAGACTCATAATGATTACGTGTCATAATGGAAATACTCTATATATTCTAGGGTAGGAAATTTTTATCTTCCGAAAACTTCTGCCACCTGTTAAGGCCAAAATGATAGTTATGTAAATAATACAAGCACTAGCGGCTTGCCAGTTGCTCTTTGGCTGATGACCATTAAGCCTACAGGACATTGTCAATGAGACAAATCTTTAAAACGCATAAAACAATGCATCAGTCTCACTGTCAGGAAATATAGTAATTATTCTTTCACGTTCGTAGTCACCATACGTCTTCATTAACAGCAGCAATTTTACAGCATTCCCTCACTTAAATTTTGTCTACCAACTGTAGAACAGTTTTTTTTACGTAAAGGAAGTAATTTCCAGTAATATACTAAGATCGTCATTGAGACATTCGCAGCTTCAACTTGTTAACTAGCCGTTCGTGGTTCCCTAGGAGATTCTCTTTGGGCAAATCGTGCAGTCTGCTTCCAGTGTTGTACTTGCTGTCGTTAGTCCATAATGCTGGAAGGCCATTGATCATCCAGTAGTGCCGTAGTCTCTCAGTTGATAAGCTTGCTGTCCAGTCAGTTTTACTAGAAGCCGTAATCTTCTTTGATGAAGTCCGCTCCTCGTTCGCCAATCATGATGATAGCAGCATTTGGGTCGGCTGGAAAATATACACCTAATTACTCACTGAAATGTCTGTGCCTGTAATAAAAATCCAGTCACTACCTATAAGCTCTCTGTATAGCTATGATTTCTCATTACGCTAGGTTTTTTCGTTTTCTCGCATCAGTAGTAATCAGCACCTACACGGTCTTGTTACAGTTTAGTTACGCTTCACTTTATTTGTATGTCACCATACTTTAAAGCAGGGGTTCCCAATCGTGGCTGCGCCACCCCTGGCGAGATGACCTTCCAAAGGGTGCGATATAAAGTTGGATATATGCATAAATATGTACACAAATTTCGTGTAAACTTCATTCCTTATCTGCTATCAGATGAGTTAATATTTTTATGGAGTGGGATAACATAGTGAAAGTTTTCTAGGTGTGCCAAGCTGAGAAAAAGTTGAGAACCACAATAGAGAGGGCGATGCAGCATTGGGGAAGACTGGGGATAACGTTACTACAGGTAATTTGAGATGAGATAGACAAATGAAACCCGTGGATGCACCGAGATTATGCAAAAAGAAAGAAATTGTCTATAGAACGAAAGCTATCGAGCCATAATTGTATAAGTGGCACCAGTTACAACAATTATATAGGGCAGTGGTTCCGAATCATGAGTAACTCGCGCTAACTGGGGTGCAAGATGATCTACCAGTGGGTGTGAAATCTTGGATAAAATAAGGTTGGATATAATTTTAAATTTGTGCAACAATTTTGCGTAAATTTTCTTCTCTATCATCCGATGAGTAATTATTTTTGTAGGGGGTACGAAAACATCGCAAGAGTTTTCCAGGGGTGCCAGGCTTAGAAAATGTTGGGAACCGCTGCTCTAAAAAGTAAAGCGTATTCTCTATGATGCTAACTGAATATTTATTCTTTTTACGAAACTATCACTGGAGTAAGTTGTGGTTACGTGCATGTATGCCGCAGTGCAAGCAAAAAGAAGAAAGATATTCACTGTCCCCCGCGCTAGTGACGGCATGTCAGACATCGAGGCCCGAGTGTTTTGGAGGCGGGTTGTCAGGGTGGCACTGGCGCTAAACTCGCCATTCTGTGTATACGTTCATCACTGTGTGTGCGTTCAAGTAAGCTTTCTTGCCGCGTCAAAACCATGAAAAGCACTACGACCTAACCTAACCTAACCTTACCTAACCTAACGTTACCTTAGCTAACGTTACCTTAGCTAACGTTACCTTAGCTAATGTTACCTAACCTAACCTTACGTAACCTAACCTAATCTGTGATACAGCGAGCAGCACAGTACAGGAACTTGAACGCAGCCCGCACGCACAGTGATGCAATCGTCACCAACGTACATAGCGACTGGCGAGTTTGGCAGCTGCGCGTCCGGGTGTAGACACTTCGAGAACCTGAACGAGCTTGATCCTTGTGGTCGTCCTCTTCTTATACCTATCTACGACTCTGGTTTCTAACAACTTGTCTAGTAATAAAAGCAATCCATTATTGGTCATATTATTCATTATTAGAACGCGATTAAAGCATCCAGAGAAGTTACTAGATGTGTAACTAACTTTTGAGCAAATGCAACGCTGAAAAATACTTTGCACTGTCTCACCTGAGACGATGTACGGCATGATGGACGCGTCGATGACCCTGACTCCGGAGACTCCACGGACTCTGTGGAAATAAGTTTGGTCAGTTTTACCTGTTGTTACACTTCGTTTTATAACATTAGTGTTGCTTGTGAACATTTCGTTCCATTGTTGCTTCTTCACTCAATGTGGATCATAATTAAATTACCAGCCTTTCCTTAAAATACGAATTTTTCTCGCCTCTTATTGTCCAGCTGAGCCACCTAGCATTGAAAAATTCTCAGAAAATTCCACAGAAAATATCACGGTCTCAGTGCAAATATTACAGATTTGAAACGGGAAGACGGAGCAAGTTGTTAGATAACGTTGCTGTTTCAAGTTAGGTTGTGCTTCCGTTAGTTTTAGTGAATTGTTATCCACAAGTAAGCTGAGTTATGGTGATTCAATTATCGTACGACCTCTCGCTGTTTTACCGACAGGTTTTTAAACAAGGTAAGCGAAATTTCATCAGTGCCAAACAGAATGGTAATAAATAATCGTTTTAAGCGGGGTACAAAATTATTATTATTATTATATTGTGGGTTTTCCCGCCGTATTAGAAACGAAGACTATATAACAGCGATCCAATTTGTATGATATAGTTTAAAAGTTAAGTCGAACTCAAAAGAATTCTATTAGAACAATCTTGGCCAGGTGCACCATGTCTGGCAGGAAATAAGGCGCGAGCATCTCCAACTCTACACGGATCGGTCGAACGAAATCGCTCAGCCGTGCGGCGCAGAGAAAGTAGACGAAAAACGAAAAGAGAAGATGATAGAAGAAAGCGAACACTCGTGCGGGGGGTCCCTTCCGTGGCCCCCCACACGGGAGCAGATAGGAGTCCCATGGGATGGGTCGCTTACCACCATTCGGCGGCCCACTCGCGGAACAGAAGGGGAAATTTGGAGCACCTACCTAACTCTACAAAACTAACCTCAGCAGGAACTCCGGCCAGATGCTACATCCGCTGTGGAAAAGGCACTCGGTACCCTTGGGTGCGTCATGCCCAAACATATTGTGGCAGGCGCGGGGTACAAAATTATTCCACCTTCTGATTCGTAAATAAATCGTTGTCAGGAAAAGTTTGGATATTAAAAAAAAAACAGTGTCAAACTGCTTTATTGGCCATTAGCAATACTAATGCCGTATTTTCGATATATTTTAGGAAAACCACAGCAGTAATTTTTGATCCCAATAGTATTTGTCCGATTTTCAATCATCATTTTCCAACTTTCTGCTGTTTGCCTCATGTTTATTTGAGAAAAAAAAATATCTTAAGGTTTTCATAGTAAACCGAGTATAATCTTTCTTGGTTGTAGCTCTGCTTTTGAGCTGTATGTAAACTATGACTTTGACCGCGGTCTCCAGCGTTAATTTGTTGTAAAGAACCCATTTCTCGTCTACCCAGTGTCAAGTTTTTTCAAAAACGAATTTCTAAGGTTCCTTGAAGGCAAAGATGTGCAGAAAGTGAATTTTAATCATTGCCGGTCGTTATTCAAATCGTGTGGAACCCATTTTCCAAGTTACGATATCTCCTACAGTAACTGTTTATGAACGGTTGAACTATTC
>LQNS02278097.1:29309517-29325120 GCA_001587735.2 Parhyale hawaiensis | reverse complement strand
GCTCAAGTTTTGGAGCCCGATCGAGCATGCAGTTAGACTCATTTAAAATTACACAATAAGTTACCCTTCCTATGTAGGTGGCACCGATATTCTTCATTGCCGCTGTGTTGCCGATCTTCATCGCAAATCTGGCCCCTGTTATTAAATCAGAAGGTCAGTATCATACAACTAAATATTGTAAGTTATTTATTCCTAATTGCTTCCTATTGCAGTATGCTGCACGCCTCACTGCCGTTTATACCCCCCCCCCCCCCCCTTTTGAAGACAATCTATCCCTGTTAAAGGTAACATCGTTCAAATCAGGCGATACGGCCGTGTCCCCTTAAAACGATCCGCGACTGAAATGCCGTCCGTAGACTAAAAAGCCAATTTGAAATATTTAAGGAGTGGGAAACGCCGTCTTCTCCACAGATAAGCATCCACCGTCCTAGTACGGGGAAGCTTGCCAACATCTAACTAGCCCTCATCTTGGTTGGGTGAGGCCTGGTATGGTTCCGCTAGCGTCCCACTTGGCGTTTATTATTTAGCGTCGTCGTTTCATTTTTCCAAACATGGAGCTTTTATTACTTAGCATCAATCTATGATTGCACTTACCGTGGTTTATTTTACTTAGTAACGTCATTAGAACGTTAGCAGGACCAGACCTGCCCTCCCTTAACCTAGATGAAAGCCAATTCATCGTTGGCTAACATCAGTATGTCGCCCTAATGAGTGACGGTTTGTCAGTGTTACCCTCACCCTATCAAGCAAACACACTGACTTTATACATACAGGATGTTGGAAAATTCAGTGCAACTATTTTAACCACAAGTGAAGTCATTATGGTCGCTTACTGTGGTGTTATTTCTTGGTAATATTCTGTTAAAAAAAAGTTACAGCGTTTTCATTTTTTTCCGAAAAACAAATTTTGCTCTTAAAAATTCCATTTACTGCCGATTTTGATGAAAATTGGTAGCAAAGTGAATCTTTCAATGCTGTATGCGCACATTTTGTCAAAATTTGAAAAAAGTGTAAAATAAATAGTAAAATGAACATTCAAATTCAAAATAGGTTACACAAATTTAATAGTCACACTCGCGAAAAACGAGAAACCAAGGATGAAAGCCATTTCAAGACGATGTAACACACGCCAAAAAAGAGAAAAAAAAGATCCGATTAAGTGCATTTGCCGGGAGGGAAAACATGTCACTTCACCGGATAGGCATGGCTAGACGAACGGCGGTGATGTGGTAAGTGGGTATTATGTTGCCTGACTGGGCAGTTGGCAGTGTTACTCACACAGAAATTTGCATGGTGTGACTCCGAACGCAATGAAATCCATTAACGAAACAATAAGTAACCAATCGTCTAGATACCTTACCTTACCTTGATACCGTGACGATACTTCAGGCGAGGTCCAGGTGGCGCTATGCACGCTACCCATCTTGCGCATAGGTGATGCTGCAGTCCGTGACCAGCGGGATGGCTAACAGCGAATTATCCCCACAGTTCACGTAGCAGCTTACAACAGGTTTATCTGGCACTTTCAGTAAGTATGCGGCCAGTAAGTTTTTAAATTTCGCAGTCTCTGTACTGGTGACATTTCCGATGTGACGGGGCATTTTGTTGAATAATCTCAACCCCCGAACTGCGAAACTATTAGAATATTTTGTGGCCATTGCGTCACCACCAGTTTTGATCGAAAGTCGCTCGTCACAAGTGCAACCAATACGGTCTGAGTGTCTGGCCTGGATTCGTCCGTTGACGTTAACAGTAATTCCTTCTATAATTTTCCAAACATATATGATCGTAAAGCGCTCGAATCGCCTTTGCATGGAGTACATTTGAAGTTGAGCAAGTCTTTCTTGATCGTTTAAATCTTGCATGCCCCGGATTTTCGCAGCAAACGATCGCTGGATACCCTCAAGGCGCTCTAAGTCTTTCCGTTTGGTTGGCATCCAAATAGGTGAACAGCATTCAATCTTCGGTAGTATTAGTTGTTTCCATAAGGTGAGCATTGTGTCTGCCTCTCGTGAAGAGAAAGTTCGAAGCACCCATCCGCTCCACTTCTTGCCTATAGTAACAACTCGCGCCACATGATCTTCAAAAGTGGCATTACCTAGTATTCTTACCCCAAGATCTCTTAATATTTGCTTCCTCTCGATTTCGCTCCCATCTCTCTTGTAGGACGTAGATTAAGTACGGGAAAAGTTTTTCCGTACCGTAATAGTTCGAATTTTGATTCATTGAAGATCATGTTGATAACCGATGCCCAGTGAAAGATGTTGGTTAGATCTATTTGCACATTCCGTACGTCTACCATTGATTGTACTGCTGCTAATATCCGCGTGTCATCAGCGAACAATGACGGAACGGCAAACTTGCATTGGTGCTCCATATCGTTTATCATGATGGGGAAGAGCATTGGACCACGCACGGTGCCTTGTGGTACTCCGCTGAGTGCCGGTAGTCGTTTGGACACTTTATTATACATAATTATACTTTGTGCTCGGTTTTTCAGGAAAGCTTCGATCCATCTTAGACATTTTCCCCGGATACTAATGGTAAAGAGTTTGAGTAATAATATATCGTGATCTACTTTATCGAAAGCTTTGGCAAAATCTAAATATATTACATCAAGGAAAAAACTTTCTTCAAAGCTAATAATTTGTTGTCGTCTGCAAACTTTAAACGCTTAAATTTTGTTGCGTGAAGTTACACTCACACTTTCTTTCTAAAATTTTTTTGTCATATCTTCATTTACTTACAAACAATAATTTTAATATTGGCGACACGGTTGCAAATACAATGAACCTATTAAGGTTTTAAAGCCGTGATTACTCAAACCAGTGACGAAATAAGAGAATACGTACCTAGAAAAGATTCAAGCTGTGGTTTTCTAACCATATGATTCTAATGTACAAACATAATATATGTAAATTTCGCCGGGCTCAATAACTCTAAAAAGTACAACTTGTGCTTTATCCCTAAATCCTCCTCAAACGTAGTAAAACCCGCACAGCAGCACTCATGTTCTTCCAACGACACGGCAACATTGGGGTGCACGTTAATACTGGTGAACTTACATCAGTTTTCCTCCTCGCATATACACTTAATCTGATTAATTTTTGTGATGAACTACATCATCTGAAAGGTCTTGAAGTAGGCTTTCGTTGTAGGTTTCGCGGTTTTTACACGAGTGTGACTATTAATTTGCGTAGCCTATTTTGAATCCGAACGTCATTTTCCTAGTGATTTTGCACTTTTTTAATTTTGACCACATGTGCACATAGAGCATTGAAAGATTTACTTTGCTACCAAGTTTCCTTATGTAGCGAAATTTTTTTTTTTCGGAGTAAAATAAAAAACGCCGTAACTTTTCTAAAAAAAATCTGAATTTTTGCAAAAAAATTAAAAAAATAAAAAAATACACCGCAGTGTACGGCTATGAGCACTTTACTTGTGGCTTAAATACTTGCACTGAATTTTCCATTATCCTGTATATATATATATATATACATGTATCCACCAAAAGAATCAGATTGAGTTGAGCAAAGTTCATATTTTTTTGTAGGGAGTCGAGAGGGTTCACCTAGTTGTGATTGAGAGCTGGCTATCAAAAACGACGGCGATGAATTTTGTTGTGTGTCCACCCAAAAAGAGGCAGAGGGAATTGAATTATAATAATATCTTGTCAGGAAGTGAGATGGGTTGACTGAGATGTGAAAAATGCCAAAACTAAAAAGAAATCTGGACAAAAAAAGACGGCGTTGAATTTACCTCCCCTGCGGGTAATGGTCTTACGCCTCGAGGTGTTCTAGGCTTAAATGAATCAGATTTACGTCACGATCAGTCGCATCTCCCAATTAGAGATTACGGGCTTGGACGATGCCCAGTTAATGCCAGGACTTTTACTGGAGCTTAGGCCTTTTGTTCACAAGATGCTCTTCCTGCCGTGAACCAGTGACGCTTATAGGATTAGAACCCGGGATTGCTGATCCAGAGGCGGGAACTTTACCATTTCGCCGCTTAATCATTCTAGGCTTAAATATTATTGCAATTATTATTATTAAATCACACCAGACTGGCGACGTGGGAACGGAGAATCAACAATAAGGTTGACAAGCCCCATGCAACCAGCCCAGCGAGTGCAGAAAAAAAGAAAGAGAAGATCCGAGATCACAGAATAGCTCTGTGTACAGATCGTGTAAAGCTACCATTACCCGCACCAGCAAAGACAGAGCCATCAAGACCATTTCAAACATCCACACACGGTGTAAGAAGACGAACGAGAATACTGGCCCGTACGGCATGCTAACGGTTCCAAGGCAAACTCATGAAGAGCGCCAGTACGCCAATTATACCTTACCCGAACAAATGGCTTCGAAAGAAAATCACACAGTGGGTGACTAGGGCAGTAATAATTTTATTCAAAAAAGAGATCCCACCAACTCTGCGACAATGCGCCAGATCACAAGGCACAATACCCTCCAGCATGAACGCACATCGACGAACCAGTTTGTCCAGCAAATACAGATGACAATCGGCAGCAGAACCCTAGACTACGGAGCAGTATTCAGGAAGAGGGAGGACATAGCAATTAAAGCAGCGACGTGATAATTCTATTGAGCGAAACACCCTGCAAGCACGCCCATATGATCAATTTTCTGTGATGCATGTGAGGCAACCGAATGAATGTTGGGATAAAATGCCAACTTTGGATCAAAATTGACACCCAAGATTACCATGTCATCAACCACAGGAAGTGACACACCATCCAGTATGAGCGCAGGAAAAGGAGGTCTCACTGTACGCGACCTGGACACGAGCATGATATTAGTCTTGACCGCATTTAGCCTCATCCCCCACCTAGAACACCAGGAATCAATCTCTTCCAAATCATGCTGAATGGATTCTGAATCCTCCAACCTACCACTAGGCTTATCGCAAACAGACAGCAAAGCAACGTCATCAGCGTAACCAACAAGTAAATTATTAACACGATCAAACAGGTCCGCTGTATATACATTGAATAACAAAAGGCCCAGAACACTACCCTGTGGGATGCCAGAAACCACGTCCAAAAACTCACTCCTCTTCCCATCAACAACTACACATTACATTAACGTGTGCCCGATAAAACTGAGTAATTACCGTGAAAACTGAATCACCAATACCCATGAAGCTCAGTTTATGGAGCAGTCCAAGGTGATTCACGCGATCATAAGCAGAACTGAAGTTAAGCTGGATCAACCTTGCCTCATTACCCCGATCAAGAGCCAGCTGCAACACAGGCGTCACATGGGGGACACGCCAGCACTCCGGAAAAGAGCCCAGCCGTAACATCCGATGGCACACGGAAGCAAGCCGGGCTGCAAGCACACCAGCTATCCTCCAAACAAAGAGAATAAAAATACCCGATGGATCAATGCCCCCATAGGGGTCCAGGTCAAGAAGAAGGCGGTGCACTTCAGAAGATCTGAAAGCAAAACCGGAGAACCTCGGCTCGGGATCACACGCTAATGGAATGCGCACCCGATCCCGGCTCGCCCATCAAAGTAGCTCAACAAAGGTCCGCCTTGGCAGCGGGGTCCGCAACAAGATCACCACCAGCACCAATTAAAGGAGGACAGAAGAGCTCACACCAAGCACAGTGCTCTTCATGGTGGACCACCACTTATGTGCGCTAACAGACGAAGCTAACAACTCAATGGACCTACAATAATGCTCCCTCTCAGCTTCCTCATAAGTAGCACCAGCCCGACGCTGCTGTTCCCTGAAACGCTGAAAGTCAACAGCAGACCGGCTAGTACGCCAACGGGCATATGCCGCCCGCTTCAACTGGTGCGCCTTCCTACAGGCATCATCAAACCAGGGCTCATCGGCTGTCCTGACCGTTATGAAGCAGGAAGTGACATGGGCGCGCACCATGTCAGAGAAAAGCTGATCCAAAGTAGACCCAGGATCAGGAGACTCTCTCACAACACTCCAAGGTAGCGCAAGGATGGCACCAGAGACGGCATCCCAAATCACTATGGACTTCAAATATATGTCACGCCTTACAGTGACTCTGGGGACCCGCTGACGAACTTGCAGCGTCGCAGAGAGGGCACCATCCCAGGTAGCAAAAATTGTTATGTTAATATTAGAATAAATTTATGATGTAACATTAGGGAATATTAAATTGTAGCCAATGTTGAAATATTTTTTTACACGATAATTTCAATGTTAGAATAATATTATACGGAATTATTAAAATAACATTGTTGCATAATGTTAGACGTTATGATAAAATAATAAACTAATACTGAAATAATGTTCCTAATTTCATTTTAGTATTAATAAAATATCTTCTAATTACTGTCAAGTTATGGTCATTCTGTAATATTGCGGTTATAGTGAAATAATGTCCCGTAAATATTTTAATCATATCATTTTACTGTTATGATGTCCATGTTATTTCAGTATTATTTACCAATATTAAAATATTACGAGCCAGACAATGGCAGACCCTGGCAAGAACGAGGGTGTAGCCGTCACCGTGAGCTTCCGCTAAGGCTTCAGCGGAGGGAACCTAGGACAAGATACCCACTCAGGCGTAACCTCCCCTTTGAGAAAACAGTGGCAAGCGAGGTTTGTGCCTAAACACAGTTATTTACCAGCTTTATCTCTGTCCGTATTGGCAAAATCAGATTGGACTCCGCCTTGCACATCAAACTACGGATGATCTGATTCAAGCTATTTACTAATTCTATATATTACAGTAGGTTTGCAAAGGTACCGATGTAAGCTTTATGTGATACTAATTAAAATTACGCATTTGAACATTTCTCTCTCGTATACAAAAGACTACAATAAAAAATTAAAATAAGTGTGAAAATGCAAATTCGAGCGGTGACTCAACCAAGTTACATGCATGCGCGGTGCGACTGCGCCGGTGAAGAAGTATGTTTCACTTCTTCGTCTAAAACATCATTTTAATATTTTGAATAACGTTATCTTAACATTTTTGAACATTAAATCAATGTTAGGAGATAATATTGATGAATAACGTTGTCAAAATATTATCATAGAAAAAGATATAAACACAACAAAGAAATACAATGTTGCAATCTCAAAATAACATGATGATAACATACCAGAAATAATATATAACACGAAAATAACTTTCAAATGTTGTAATATTATTAATATATATTATATATTCCGATTGCTACCTGTGATGGTCCGATGAGCCAATGGGAGACACCACTGACACTACAATCAAATCAGAAACATCAGTCATCAGTAAGTCAAGAACACCTTCCATCAAATGGTTGGGTCCCTCAACCAACTGCTCACAACCAGAGGCACTCGCGAAATCGAAGGCAGCATGGCCATGGCAATTGGTCATCCCAGAGTCTAACCATTCCACAAGGTGACAATTAAAATCGCCCATAAAGACAAAAGCAGAATGCCTATCCGACGACTGAATGCTAGCCACTGCATGCAAGAGACAATCAAATACCCTATCATCAACAGGCGGGCTGCGATACACTGAAAACAAATAAAAGTTCCCGAATGAACCACAGACTCGAAGCACCATCAGCTCACAATATGGGCACTCATATTCACTCTGCCTAGATACAACAACACCCTTTCGAACGTAAGGAGCCAAACCCCTAAATCCAGGGCCTGAGTCTCGCAACCACAGCACTGGCTTTTCAAAGTTCTGGATCATCAGCTCAGAAACATGGCGATGGCTTGAGACGAGCGTTGCCGAACATAGCACCAGATCATAATTAGAAGAGGCTACGGCGAGCTCAGCCAAATTACCATACAGACCTCAAATATTAGAACATAAGATCAGGAAGGAGCGAGACCCAGAACCACGAGGACCGGGGTTCTCTTCCACGTCCGGATATCTAACTATCAGGCACGCAAAGAACAATAAATAAACATACACCATAAACAAAGGAAATCATAAAAAATAAGAAAACAAAACAAATCGACAGTGATGCTAGTTACGAAAGGGGCCAGCTATCCACGCGCCCCAGGCCCTGCCATCACCAGTACGGGCTTTGGTCGAAAAGAGGAAGAAGAGAAGGAAATATAAAGAGCATCAGGTGCTACTACCTGACGGAAGAGAGAGATGAGCAGACTGCGGAAGACTGAGTACAATGGCACCAGCCTGTTCATTTCCTCTCAAAATCACCTTCTCAGCAGGAACTGCGGCTAGCTGCAACATTCCCTGCGGAGAAGGCACTCGGGACCCTTGGGTTTATGAGGCCAAAATATATTGTGGCAGGCTAAGGGCCCGCCAGAATATATCCCTGAACAATCGTCTTGCTTTTAAATTTTTGATAAATCTACTGTTAAAGCAGCGTAATGACTCATGTGAATTTCCTCCTTTGAGATGAGAATTAACACCTGACCAATGTCTTCTTCCGACTATTATTATTGATTTATTGTTTGCCAAATCATTGTTTGCAACATGATTATATATGTAATCAGAGAATAATAATTTAAATATATGTGTTTAATTGTGAGGGTTACCTGTCACCAAAAGCTCGACGTCATCAGGGTTACTGAAGAAGTTAGGATCTATGAGCGGAGGATCCAAAGCATCGCTGGACTTCAGAGTGATGGTTCCGCGGCTCTTGGGCACAGTTAACATGGGTATGAAGTTTACGCCATACTTGCCAGCGTCTGGAGCGAAGTATTCTCGATCCAACTGGACAAAACGTATAAATATAATGCAGTCTTCAGTTTTCAGAAACGTGAAATGCTGTTGGATTCATATGCGTTTTCGGTAGTCCAAGCTCCGAAAACAATGATATAAAATTTTAAATGACCCTTCTCAAACCCCACTTGCTTCCTCCCCATTAACAAACTGCCAGCGAAACTTTATTTAAATATTTGCAGAAGGGGAAACAAGTAATAAAAATCAACTTTTAATTTTGTTCAGTGCTCTTACTAAACAGAGGGTTCATTTTTTAGAATATTTTATACTCCTAGCTAATTTATCCCCTTGCTCTACGGGAAATGGCTCCCGTCATAGCAGCACTACTTGTCTAAATTTACAGCAGTGGTATCATGATCGGCGCCATCGTCCTTTTTATGCTCAAGCAATCTAATACCACATGAGAAGTTTCATACGATTGGAAACTTTCAAACATGATCCTAGTACATAAAAGGGGCGATAGAAAAGCCTAAATCGCTATCGACCTACATAGTATTCGTTCCACAGTTGGGAACAAAACGCTATCGAATGTCTTTAACAGAAAACGCATCACTGATCACCTCTAGAAGCACTATTTCATTTAACACTCCTAGAATGGCTTTTGATACACAGTAGAAGTTTAACCAGTCTACTGGATTTTCTTTCGACAATTACGAACACCAAAGACGAAACAAAAGCAGTGAACTCAGTTTACTTTAACTTTCAAAAAGGTGAAAGTTGATAGGATCTATACGGTGAATTTTCGTACTGGATCCATGATTGTTTCACTGGTCACCAACGGTGAATGCAACTCCAAGGAGTGACGAGCGACCGGACGCCTGGTACATCACCGGGCCAGTCCATACATCCCTCATCGTAATGCGTTCAGCCACGTAGAATCGACCATCATTTAAATGAATGACGCCGTGCATTTCGTTATGATGTCGTTTCTTTACATTTTCACGCATATTTCCAGTAGGCTTGAAGGCACATTCGTATTTCATATTCTAATAGAATAATTTTTTTTAGGAACAGCCTATTTTCCAAATATTTATAGCCTGAAAAACCAATAAATGTGAAACCAGCACGCAGCAACCCTCTTCCATCGAATTAAAGATGGCGTCTGTGTTCGTAGTACAGCATTTTCAGCTTAACCAGTTTTCTTGCATTAAACAGGAATATAGTGATTCTGATCGTAAAAGTGGGGGTAAAAACGCATTTTATCGACTTGTGCATGGTTTGAAAACTCTATAGAGGATACATTTAGTATTTATAGATTTTGTTATTGAACTTGAATGACGCGGCTCGTTGAAAAATCGAACGTGATTTATCCTTCAGTTTCCCTCATTTGCTGCTGCTTTCATCGAATCAACGCCCCGCGTCATCAGTTTGACTGAACGCAGTACGTTGAGTGACGTGTGAACTGGCCCTTATGTTTCCAACAAAGTGGCGGTCTTCATAACTGAGGGTAATGCTAGTTGGACTCATTGTGTGTTCACTTACATGGTATCGATGCTATAGGCTGCATTGCGCGTACCAATTTGATCTGTACAATTAACCAAAGGGTTTACTGAGATCAATTCGTTCTCGGTACTACATTATCAACTCTACCAGCCTAATAATAATCAGCTGATTTCTAAACCAATAAGACAAAAAAAATCATTGCTAGGTTACCGAGTAACTTTGCCATAATAATTGCATCGGTTGCATTCTATACTACAGATTAGTGTAAGCAGCCCAGTAAGGTAGTAAAAATATGAAGTTTAATTCTAAAGTCATTTTTATGGACCGCATTTGCGCTATAATGATGACATTGTAAGCGATGAAAAAAGAATATTAAGAAGAAGGGTAAAAAATCTCGAAGCCAGTGGCATCAGAATTAGGAGAAGTGTCGTTGACGGAGCTGTCAAAAACACGAACTGTTACTGTACGACAGGAGGAGTGTCGGGAGCAGTAAGCGACTTACAAAAGTTGAGCTTTCCGTTTGCAAGCTCAGGAGAGAGGTGTCAATAAGTACTTTGCTGCCTTTTCGAAGTCAATTTGGAAAAAATGAAGCGTTTCGAATATTTTCAGTATTTGTATTTTCTTTCAATTTGAAGCTTAATGTGCTTCCTATTTGATCTCATTTCGGTCACGGGATGAATTTTGCAAAGTGTTTGGTGACAGAGATGTAGCTCCAAGATGCTTTCATACTCTTTTACTGCCTGCATTGGAGTGATGCTCCCCGGTTTGGGATTCAGCTGCAGACAGTCACCGGCGTCTGCTGCACCGATTACTGGTGCTGGCACACCAAAAGCAGTTCGACGAGAAGCTGGCTGGCAGGCTGGCACTTTTTGAGAAGCACGGGAATGCAGTGAAGCGCACACACCAAACAGCGGCAGCGGTATGCTCAACTGCCGCTGTTCGGTGAGTTTCTCATTAACATGTTTCTCAAACACTGACAGCCTGCCGGCCTGCCAGCTTCTCGCTGAACTATTTTTGGTGTGCCAGCAACCCTTAGTTCAGCCAGCAGGCTGTGCGCTGCGAGTGATCTGGTGAATCTGCCCCATAGGAGAGGGGAAACCGGCTTCTGTTTGAATTCTGAAGGTGTGCAATACTGAAAGACATTGGTTTTATTTTTCTGTCCCTGGTCTCTAAGTCTTTGAGAGAAATACACGTATAGCGGTATGCACACTCTTTACCTTTGGAGATTGATAGGTACAAAGCTGTCAGTTTAGTTGGTATTATCTGCCCAGGTCTGTTTTTATTTGGAATTCATTGTCGCGATTGGTTTTGAGTCGTGTCAGTCCACAAACGTTTAACTAAGTCGTCTGTGGGTTTCTGTTGGTTTTTTTTCTCAGCATTTCAAGCTTCCCGGTACTGCATAATACTTTATTTGCGTTACAATACCTGCTTACGTTTGACAGAGCGTGAACGCATAATAATAATAATAATTAGATAATATTTTAACAAAAATGTTCGATTGTTAGTCATTAGCTGCCCATTCAGAAAGAAATTGGGAAATGAGACCATAGCATTGAAAAGTTGCAAAAAATGACAAGAACTAGAGAGAACTTGCAAAGTTTAACAACAGCCATTTACTAGTAAATTGATCTGGTGTGTGCGTTAGTATTATAGTCTATTTAAAGGCATACACAAACAAACAAATAAATAAAAAAAATAATCAGATTCTGAAGGCGAACACCTCCTCCAAACATTGCAACGTTAACGAAAAGTTCAAGTTGGTGCTGAAACCATTATTTCTTTTTGATCATTATGAAAATCTGGTAACGATCTTAACATTAACGACAGTTCCTGTCATTTTCTTGAAAATCCGTTTTTTTTTAGTTAAGTGCTTGCAAATACGACAGAATAAAAGCAAACACACATATAAACAAACTGATCACCAAAAATAGTCATTTGTACCTTTAACATGTATAACAATTTTTGTGAATTCAATGAAGATTGGTTCATAACTTTTCAAGTTATTTTCTGAAACAAAAAAAAATATATATTTATATATCGAGACAAAGCAACAAATTGACTGACAGAATACAAGAATTAGGTCAGTTGATCCTCATAATATTTCCAAATATTACTGAAAGTTTCATGAAGATGTATTCCTAATTGTTAGAGTCATGTCACCAAGAAAAAATAAAACTATGCAGATGGACGGATTTTCACCAAACGTCACTCATCTGATTCTTCCGACATATCAAACGTCTCCCGTAAGTTTCATCAGAATAATTGTCCTAACCTTTTTTAGTTTGCTTGATGACGAAGCATGCAATCAACAAACTGTGTTATTATGCATAGAATAAATATCAACAATCTTGACAGTAACATCTTCACTGAAATTACTAAATATGCGAATGATACTAATATCAGTGAACGGGCTGACTCAGACAGCGACATTGAAGAGCTCCAATAAGACCACAACGAATCAGCTGAGCTAATAACGGCAAATGTTCGTTAATGAACATCGAACCAAAGAATACCAAGATCCGACTGGAAATGAGCAGTACATTTTCCTTACTGATGAGAGTTATGTCGGACCTTAGCGAACTTGCGGGCGGCCACTTTCAGCCAATCAACGACCGCTTTTCTTCTGATGTCACTCTTCTGCAGTAAACAATAGGAGGCCGAAGCTTATTTACTAGACAAAGTTATATCAGACCAAAGGAATATCTAAGTTAACGCGATTCTTCAGCTTTTACTAATAATGCAGAACGGGAAGTAGCGTAATCTGACAAAGATTACATTACATATTCATCTCTTGCGCGATGAAATAGTTTGAAAAGAGCACTTTTCCAATCGGATGCATCGCACCATTCCAGACAACAATATGAGCAGTTTAAGCTGTGTACGTTGGAAACGACTGATATTTTTGTATGACGTAACTATTCTTCAACTACACGCTGTACTTGTCTGACTAATCCTTCTGTAGTAAGTGAACTGTGTGAACGGCTTGCTGCATGACCTAGAAATAACTATGACCGAAGAACTGAAACATGTCCAGTAAAATAAAAGCCGTGGGGGCAAGTAGAGTCTTGTGATTCATTGCCAGAAATATCGCGAAGAAATATTTTAAGATTGGCATCCTTCCAATTTATATTGCCCTAGTTCCCCTTCGATTAGAGTGTGCCGTCCAATTCTAGTCGCAGCAACTCGGCAAATACACTGGTAAAATGGCAGGCGTGTAATACAAAACAACCAAAATGATTAAGAGCTGCTTACGCCATGCGAGCATCGCCTCCAGGTGCTTGAACTCCTCCCAGACCACAAAAGACTTAAGCGTAACTTGAGGTGATAATGAAAAATCAAAACAGTGTCAACAACATTCAGACAATGTGACTCGCAAACGTAGATGTTGATGATCGCCTCCGAAACACCAGAAAGTAACTTATATATCTGTGTCAAAAAAGCTATACAAAGCTAGTACTGTTTCTCGTATTTTACACTGGGCGCTTGGAAAAAAGACTACCCTCCGAATTCGTACGAGCACATATAGTGGACGCATTCAAAAACTGTCGGTATATGTATTGGGAGCTGCGGTCTCTCCAACTTCGAAACTCTCATCCATGGCTGATCAACTCAAACGCAGTCCATGCTGCCATCAAAGCAGCTTTGTCCCATTATCTTTCATTCCCAATCTATCTTGAAGTCACAGTTCTTGCCACCATTCACCTGAGTTTTTTTTTATCTTGCCTTAACTGCAATGGACCCCCAGGGGTCTATTTTGACGGGCCCCATCCCTGCCAGAATATATATGGGCCGCAGGACTCCAGGGGCTTCCCCGAGTGTCTTCTCCGCTGGGGGTATTGCAGCTGGCCGGAGTTCGTGCTGAGAAGGTTAGTTTTGTAAGGTTAGGTAGCCTCTCAATACTTCTCCTTCTATATCGAGAGGTGGGCTGCCGATCGAGGTGGCTGACCTAGCCAGCTCGGCTTCTAGTTTTTCCTGTGCGGTTGGACCGTCTACCCGGGCGTTTCTTTCTTCTGTCTTCTTCTCTTTTCGTTCTTCGTTTTTCCCCTGTGCGGCGTAGCTGAGCGAAAGCGTTCAGCCTAGCTCGGGGGTTGGAGATGCACAACTTGCGCCTTTTTCCTGCCAGTAGAGCAATAGCCACTCTGAGACCTCCCGGTAGAAAAGCAGAGACAAAACTCATTGACAATTTAAAACGAGCCATACCTCGCGTCCAGTGGCGCACGAGCCAGTATTAAACCACAGGAACATTTTGGTACGAAAAGGACATTGTGTCCCTGATGCGCTAGTAAGGTATGTACTACTACTACTGCTACAGCATTAACTGCAATGGCTCAAAAAAAGCCAGAGACAGTGGTGCGTTCGCGTCAGAAGCTCGGTGCAGCACCTATACGCGTGCGTATGCACGTTAATGCATACGTATAACTTAATGAAAAAACGCAGTTGCCTTACAGAAGTTGCCAGATACCGCCATTCTACTGATCATTCTCTAACGAGAAGACAAATTTATTAAAATAAAAAACAGACAATACTACAAGTTACAAAATTAAATATTGATGTCGTAAGTGTCGTCTCGATAAGTTAGTGAGTTTTCGCATTAGGCTTATTTTCAGTGGTAATTTTTCTTAGGCCTCTCTTTTAGATAGCTTGCTGTTGTAGCAGTCGGTGAAGAAAAGGTGTCTCTAGAAGGCTTCTTTGAGGATTTCACTACATCAGCAAGTAACTGTGATTGCATATTAAATCTTAGGAATGGTTCACCTAAGGGCGCTGATATGGAGCAAGAACTTTTCATACATGATCCTGTGCCTGCAGCAGTAGACATTATTGACTCTCCCCTGCAGGACACTTTCAAGCCACTGCATCAATTGTTCGGGATTCGACACTAGAACTGTTCAAAAATACTCTAGATTTGCTAGATTCATTTGGGGCTAGAAAGGGCTTAGAGTGTTTGTTTTAAGTTGAGATTAAGAAAAATTAGAACCAAATCTCAACTGACAATCTTTTTTCACACTGCAGGCAGCACAATTTTCGAAAAGAGGACCGTAGGCAGAAAGATAGTATGCCAACCGACAAGCGTGGCAATGAGGAAGGCAAGTCTCACGACGAGGAAAGGCTACTCTATTGGGAGGCAGTGGCATTTCCGACAGAAGAAATAGATGCTTATGACGCCAAAATATCTGTGAGAACAAGCCTATAGTGTTAAAATTCATGTAGAACTAACAAAAACTGCTGTATCTTACTTCATTTTTATATATCTACTATATAAGCTAACATTAGCTATGTAGAGTTATCAGCCAGCAGGTAACAATTATATTAACGCTCTTAAGGGCACACGCTCCTCCTGGCACACGCTCCTCCTGGCACACGCTACTCCTGGCACACGCTACTGCTGGCATGCATAATTCCTGGCACAGCACGCGCCAGCTATCTCAGCTGACGTCACCACGGGAAGCCGCCACTCGCTG
>LQNS02278097.1:29280510-29293478 GCA_001587735.2 Parhyale hawaiensis | reverse complement strand
CCTGTTTTTTTTTACATTTTCCCCATAGAAGATGAGTTATTCAATGAAAACGGCAAATGGAGGCTGGGGAAAACCCTTACTCCTGCAGTTTTTGAGCAAGCTACAGAGATCATTTTGGGGTCAGGGTCAAGGTTTTTGGTTTGATTTTCGAAATAGTTTTTGAGAAAGATCGAGAAGCTCAAAATTCTTTTTTCTTTTTCATGTTTTTTTTTTCAAAACTTTGCTGTCACTCGTCTCCTAATTCGAAAATCAAACTAAGAATTTTTTTGTTCTAGAAAATTAAATTCCCCTTCTTTTAGTACCAAAGATCACCTTTGTAGCTCAAGAAAACTGTATGAGAAGTAAGGTTTCCCAGCCCCCGTCCTTATTGTAATTTTTTCGAATAACTTGTATTCTATGGAGATAATGGAAAAAAAGTACACAAGTAAAAGCAATTTCTTTTTCGATTTTAAATATGTATGCAAAGTTACATTCAAATCGGTCCAAATATAAAAACTTTTCATTTGCGCCCCAACCCTCCTCTTAAGTATTTTAGGCCGTCATATCCCGAAAAAGAAGGAGTTTTGAGTTTTTGTCACGCCTGATAATCTTTTTTTGCGTTTTTCTATATATGGTTAAAATATGTGCATCAATTTACATAACGCCCTGTATAACGTTTTGACTTGTTGTGCTAAAGTTCGGACAACGGAATTTACTTGTGAAAATTAGATAGTAGAGATAAGTCAGATTTAAAGGAAACAAATAGAGAAAAAAAAACTTTGTATACTATACGAGGTGTAAATGTTGTTACAAGCTTCTTTGATTTTGTTCTTTACTTCGACAAATGATAACCTAGATCACAGTGCCTGAGATTTCCCTCTGTTGAATAAGCCCTCAAAGCCAATGAAATTATTTTAGTAATCCGGTTTTTGAATATGGGTTGATAAAATTCCATGCTAAATGACAATAAAAATTTCATGCGTTGTTGAAGGATTAGATCTGAGTAGCTAAAAATTACGTTTTCCTGGATTACAGGAGATTAAGCTTGGGACGCTCCTAATACATTGCCCTCCAATGTCTGCTTTTCATAACTCGGACATATTCCACAACATTAACAAGCATACCTTCAACAATTTCCCTGGTTTTGCTCTCAAAGATTCCTTCTTCCTTTTTAACAATAGACTGTACGTACAAGCAAATAGAAAGAGTTTCCATGGGGTCCCCGATCAGCCCCTTGTTAGCAAATGTCTTCTTATGTCATCATGAAACTCTTTAGTTTAAACGATGGTCCTAATGACTTCTAACCAATCCACTATCGTTATGTATACAAGGGCGGAACCAGCTTTGATTCTTGGAGCGGGGAGGGGGGGATGTGGCATCCGATAATGCTTGACACTAGCGGTCTACAAGCCAGCTAAGGCGTAATGGTCTTCATTATTTAGTGTATTCACTTATATATATATTTGTATATGCAGTTACACGTATTTATCATACATCAAATATATGTAATTTAAAAAATTAGATTTAAAATCATAGGTATCCTCCCAGAACGACATAGTTGTTCACTGGACCGATTTTTCATTTTTGGGTCAAAATATTCGGTTCGATTTCTCTTATTTACGTGCGCTATTACTTACCTTGACCCGAAAAATTATTCAATCCTGCTGTAACAAAAGAGGTCAAAAATGTGTTCCCCACGTTCCATATTTTTGTATGAAAAAATTTGAAAGGTTTATGAAAGAACACTATCTTCTAAGAGTATACTCATATCAAAGCGCGCCAATTGTATCCCTCAAAATAAGCTCGTTATTCTGATAGACAGTCTCGTCGCCAAGACTGAGAGGGGAGGGGGGTTTAGCCCCAAGAGCGAGCTCATGAATTACTCGTCTGTGCTGGAAAACAGCATTAAGTTTTATCAACCTAGAACTTTAATGTTTTTTTATTGTCTGACTAGTTTTCTTGCTGGTTTGTAATATGCGCAAATTTGCACTCTTTTAAATTTTCTTGTATATTTGTTAAAGCACACTGAAACTCACAGGGGTTTATAAACAGTTTAAAGCTAAATGAGCTATTCGCTCCCTAAAGTAAGCTTAACGAGGTCTATGCTGTCCAGGGTAAAAAACGTGTTTACCCCAAGCAATCACTGTAACATCGTTTTGAACCGGTTTCTCCCAAATTATCTGGCCGACTATTATGGCGGCTCAAAACGTTTGTCCTGACTTTTTCGAGTTGCTTGCACTATTAACTTATTCCTACATAATTTATTTAACCCTGCTTGGGTTAAAAATTATTCTTGCCTGAACTATTTAAGCCTCATCAGATAATCTATAAAGATTATTTTAAAACGCTGTATCTTTACTCTTTGAGCGAAAAGTGAGATTAATTTCCTTCAACGGTTCGCTTTTCATTCTGTTGTGACTGAAAATTTACTAGACCAATTTCAACGATTTATGAGCCCAATACTATTAGTTTTCACATCTTGCTTCTTGTTTTATTCTTCTCAACCCAGCCTTTGTTTATAAATGAATCAATAGCGGATGTTCAATTATTTAGATTTTTAATATTACATAAACAGGAAATATTTAACACGAAAGAAGAGCGGTATTTTTTAAAAGTTGCACTTTAAAATTTCACCGTAGCTGCACCACGGTCGGTATTGCGCGTGCGCGCTATTTGCCTACCGGGTGGGTGAAGAATTTACATTTATCACATTAAGGAAAATGAGAATTCAAAAATCTTCCAAGCCACCGAATACCAAAATGAACCCTATCCAATTTACCGATGGCTTATAATTTTCAATCTAAATGGTGTTCCGTAAAAGTTCATGGTAAAGCTGAGTATGACTGTTGCTGTATGCGAAAATTACAACATCCCTCGGTCTGAAAATTAAAGAATCAGACCAGAAAGTTTTCAGCTAAAGTTACGGACGACGGATTTGAATTCTGCCTTTACCCACTGAGTGTATGAAACTGGAATGAAGAAACACAGAGTTTATGACGACGAGACTGGGTTCAACTAACATATGGTAGTTTAGACTGTTTCGAGGCGTAACCCTCATTGTAGACAGTTTTCGGTGTTCTATTTTTTATGCCCCGCCCACTTTTTACCTACTACCTGGTACTCTCATTCTGTTACGACTCGCGCTACTGTTAACATCTCCACCTGTGCTCTGGTCTCAGCTGCTGCTCGTTGTTCACCTATCGATCTCAGAGTTTAGGAAATAGTTCCCTTACTGTTTATTACTGCTCTAATACGCTTTTACCTGTTGGGAAATGTGTTTTTACAGTTTTTAGTGATCCGTTTTGGAGACTGTGTTCGGTGAGTGATCGGCTTAGGGTGCCGCCATGTTTGATCCTTAACCCATGCCTCCTTGTGTTCACAGAGCTACAGCAGCTGTTTGTTCATGAAGAACAGTGACAGTGATGGGGCTTTGTACTTTCGTAATTTGATTTAAAGTTAGCGTAAATCGTTTTTTCCTCAGACTTGAGGAATAAATACTTGGTGGTGGTAGGCACTTGTGCCGCAAAAAAATCCAATAAGTATATAGTTTCCTTAAATACTTCGTGGTAGGTCCTAGTGGCCCTAACAATTCCGCGAAGTATATTGCCATATGATTTTTGCTAATTTTGCGAGGTGGTTCTTACGGCCTCTTTGTGCCACCTGTCAACGTAACTTCAAAGTATGGATGGTAGGTTTCTGTTGCCCAAACAATTCCATCTATCACAGCGATACATTTAGGTGGTAGGCACTTGTGCCCCAAGAATTCGACCAAATATATTGCTGCCTTAAGTCTTGGTAGGTAGGCCGCAATTCGCTAACAATTCCACCAAGCATATATAATTATACTTGCTTGGTTAGGCTAGACGCTTACGAAAGGGCGTCAGGCATGTATATCTTAACTTGGTTGGTAGGCCTTAGTGCCCTAACAAGTCCGCCACGTATACTTATTATTTCTAGGTTGGTTAGGCCGGACGGTATCGAAAGGCCGTTAATCTTAGAGATTCACTCCTTTGTTGGTAGGCCATAACAAGTCCTCCTAGTACACACACACACTTTCACACTTCACACTCGGTTGGTAGGCTTTAGTGCCCTAACAATCCGCCAAGCTTGTACATTATACTTGCTTGGTTAGGCTATGCGTTCTCGCAAGGCCGTCAAGCATGTTTATACCTTCTAGGTTGGTAAGCCTTAGTGTTTATCTAATCTGCCAAGAACGTTTTTTCCAACTCTTAGGTTGCTCTCCGATAGTTGGAAGGCTCAAATCGGCCGGATTCTCGATCAGGGACGATTCCAAGATAGCGCTCGGACGCCGGAAAGCCGGCAGGTTTGAAAAAAAAAAAAAATCTGTGATGGAGTAACTCAAGCTCCTGCACAGGCAGCAAGAACAGAGTTAGCATATTTTTACAGAAGTTGTTAGACCCAGCATGCATAAGTAACATGTTAGTATAAATTGTCTCAAGTGTATACAACATTCTACCCATACGTACTAAGATAGTTTACAAAGAACTACTGGGGAGTCTGCTCTTATACTTTCAAAAGAGCAACACTTCACAAACTTAGCTACGTCAATAAATAAGTAAATAAATTAATTAATGGAGGTGCACTCATGCTCCACTATGGGAGTACAAGAGTGACCACTTGGCTTCGTGACTAAGTCCAAAATCTGTATGTCAATGCAAATTTAACAAATTTACAGAGGGTCGAAAGTTAATGTTCCCTACCCCTACAGAGGAGGTTGGGACTTATCAGAATCCTGTAAGGAAACAACTCTGGCCTTGTATCAGGGATGGCGACTTTCACTGCAGGCTGGGGCAGATATGTAACGACCTGTTTTGAACTTAGTCCCATTGGGGGGTCTTCTCTTGGGGCTGAGAGTATCCCCCTAAGATCCAAACTGGTTATAATCCAGGAAAACAAAGAGGTAGGGACTTGCTCTGCAGTTATGATTATGGACTTAGCTCTAACAAAAAGCTACCTTTGGAGGTTGTGACCTTTTTTGTGTGGTCCTGCTAGACTCTGCGGCAGAAGCCAATATCAATGCGGTGCACAGATAAACGAACAATTATCAAGCGACAGGTGATATAGCTCCGTCTGTCTACAGTCGGGTCAGATGAAGCAGTTTGGGAGGTCTGAGTGTTGACTTTATTCTCCACAGACACATGGGGACAGGTTCCCTAAGGATTGTTTGGACTCTACCTTAGTGCTATGTATCAAGGTCCAATAACAGTTTTTCCTTAAAACAGTTTCTGCTTGGAGATTTTAGCTCAGGTCTCCTAGGGACCTTCCGCTGCCCAAACTTCACGATAATTTTCATGGGGTAGCGGAGGAGACTGCGGCGCATAGTCTCTTGAGCTCTTAGATAAGATTGCAAGGTGGATAGTTTTTGTTCACGCTGATTCGAGAGTTATGTCCAGAATTCTCCGGACTTTCGAAAACTCAACACGAGTTACGTGTGAGCTGTTGACCTACTACTCCGGAAGGAAACATTCAGTTGAAGACAAGAATGAGTTGTCGTTTTTCCTTGGGCTAATCCTCGCCCCAGCTACGGTAGTTAGCGGGATGATGTACCATAATTTGGATACCAGAGTTCAGGGGCTGACTGGTCCCTGTTAAATAACATAGTCTTCCAAATTAGTCTGCCTTTCAGGGGGTTAAGTCTTGGCAAGATTTTACCCTGAGATCTAAAAAGACCGTACGCCCAAGACAGTCGAAGCCAAAGTCCTTGACTTGGTCCAACAATTAGATCAGCATAGCCGCAGCGGCCCAAGGCTGGAATCGAAGCGGTAGGAAAATTCCTCTAGTTCTCAGCTTCCTTGAAATAAGATTGAATTAAACCGTTCTTCTGGACTCCTTCAGGAAGGCCCAGCGTTGAATTTTGATCCAGCGTGTCCTACACTTGGACTTTACTTAAAATGGCCCTTGAAGCCTTAGTAGAACTGATTCTTTTCTAAGCCCAGCTGGGAGTCCTCTTTATGAGGGTCTAAGAACAGCGCTCAGCAGGCGCTCTCTGGCTTATCTTTTAGTATGAAATCCAAGCTTCAACTACAGATGGTTGTAGATTCATGATCTGCTTCCAGGGGGGGAACGCAGTTTTGGTTTCTAGAATGAAACTCCAGGTCGGGACAAGAGTTGCCACGTCGATAAGAAACCGTTTAAAACCCAGCCAGAGGTTGACGGGGAACTAAATATAGGACGCGAGGCTAGCGTCTAATCTGGCCTTCCTTCTCGAGTAGCAGCCAGATAGGGACTTCCTCGCAGGAGTCCTTTTACCAGCATTTGTTTTCACCCAGGAGTACGGTACCAGAAAGTTTTGGTCCCAGAGGTGCCCCCTGCAGGGAAACTTCCCTCAGGCTCTTCCACTTGGGTAAATTTGACCACAAGCTCGAGTATTGGTGGGCATAATGAGTACCACAACTCGAGCGGATATTCCTGAAAAGAAGCTTCCTCCAGTTAATATTAACTATTGATATAACTCTTTTGCAGTTTTATAATAGAAACATGCTATCAGGACGGCAACAGATAGTCATTCTTCTTGCTGTGGGGGCATTTAGCAATAACCCCTTCCCTGAGGGAAGGATAAGGATCTCAGGTCCGCAGCAGGAAACAGATGCGCACCGACGGTGGAACCTCGGTCGGTATGCTGGACTGAGGCGGATGGCCAAGCCCTGAGCATGGGTTGGTCTCTGGGTTAGATTAGCGCTGTGAGAGGACTCTGGTTTGTCATAAGTCCAGGCAAAGGAGATAAGCTGGTAGAAAATGTCGTATGATGCCCACTGGCTAGCTCAAGCTATCCCTGGGGAAGTCGATAACTTCCCGGATGATTAAACAACGTCTAGGGCAGGGGACAGATGTTCCCACGCTTTCATAAACTCTGTGCTGTCTCGAAGAAGGTTGAGAGAACAGACGGAGTAGGTATAATAAGCATAAATAGAGCTAGTAGTTTCTCTTTCTTCGGAGTGGTTCAGGAACCAGGCTCCTGGAAGGGAGAATGGTTCCGGACCCTGGTCAGCACAGTTATGGAAGCAGGGTTATGCCTTGACTAAGGCTGATGTCTCCCTTTACCTAATCCTCATCGAGTCCTGTTCATAGGGCATCATAGGTCACCGAGAGCGAGGAAAATAGGACGAGATTATCCTGACGCAGATTATAGATTCGTCTTACTTGAGAACATGACGGCGGGCCCCCTGAGGAGGGTTCTTGGATCTCGCTCTCAGGACCAGCAGATAGGGTCTGGTCCAGAGATACGGTACTGCCCTAAATGGGCTTCACTCTTTCTCATGAGAAGGTAGCCATGAAGGACTTAGGACGGCACGCAGTGGTGATTCGACGAAGGGAGAATCCCGACAATAGCTGACGCGGCTACTGGCCGTCATCCTCTGCCTATTCCCGGCAATCTCTGCTATGGCCCAGAGGGCTGTTGCTAGCCTACATCAGTTACAACAGTTCCGGCTGCATAAGGTCAGCAACCAATGAAAGGTCTTCCATTTGGGAAGGCAGACGCCTGACAAATTAGGATAGGCAGAACCTTACTATGGGCATTGAGAAGACAAAACATAGTCTTGCGGATTCAATAATCCTGGTTCACCCAAGGCTTTAAGATCCTTTTAAGGATGAAAACTGAGTGCTTCGTACGTCCTTTGCTCCCGAAGCCCGGAAAGAACTTGATGGGCGGAGAGCTAGCTATCTCAAGTCCAAAAACTTGAGATAGTAGATAAGTAAATAACGCAGCTGGACTTGGCAATGAGCTTTGTCTCTTTCCCTTAGCTCTGCAGGAGATATAGGATGAAATTTTAGAATTTCTAAGAGTTCAGAATTTTGTCGGTTTTCTATCTCAGGGCCGCTCACTGGGAAGAAATCCCCCCGCAAGCGGTTTTTCCTCGAGGTAAGGGCAGGGAGCAATAAAATGTCAACTTTTCTAACTTTCAGAAGCCACTCTGGAACCATAGTCAGCGCAAGATCCCACAGGCTCAGGTACTCCAGAGACCTCAGGAGAAGAGTTCTTACGATACTTCCAAGGATAGGCCTAGTCTATCGAGGGGCTACCCTAAGTTCATAGGGAATATTTGCGTAGAGCTAGTTGGCTGGGCAGAGCTATGTCAACCCAACAAGCAGAAGATGTTCAGCTAATATTTACGTAAGTTCCTGAAGGGGAACTACTAGTAGGTGTCCTATAGTAGTACAGTTCTAACCTCCAGGAGACTACATTAGAAAACGCCAGTTGGTTCCGAGTGGGGTTTCACCATAGAGAAACCTTAGTTCTCCCCCGAGCATTATTTTTCCAGGGAAGTAAACTAGGGTAAGATACACTAGGTCGGGCAGGAGGTTTATCCTAAAGCTAGAAGGTAACAGGGAAACCCGAGTCTCCCAGGTTGAGCCTGCTTAAACTCAGTTTTACAGACATGAGCATACGACCACTTCAAGAGGGACTAGGCTAGATTGCGACACAGGGTGTGTTTGCCTATGTTAAGGAGTTCCCCTATTAGGGTACGACAAGGTCTCTAGTCAAAGTGAGGCAGATTTAAGGCAGGGTTCCCCTTGGGTTTCGATCCGAGCCAATTAGTATAGACGTAGACCTTCTTCCAGCACGAGATGGGGCCCTCTATGAGCAGGTTAGTTTTGCTCCTACTGAGACGGAGCGACTATAACCTTAAGCAAGAGTTGCCTAGTGAACGTCTACCCAGTCAGGTCCGAGCTGGGTACTAACTGAAAGCTACGGTAAGATATATACTAAAATGAACTTGTAACAGGCTTAGATAGTGAGACTGTCACCAGGAGGAGACTGGACTCAGAAAGAAGCCTAGAGTGGTAGCTACCTCTGTTCAGGAAAATCGGAGAAAAGCTTTTGTCAAACGAGCTGACCAAGATCCCAATTAGGATCCAAGACCAGAGCCTCAGATAGGTTCAGATCTCCAGGGCCGAAGGAAGGCCAAATTGCGTACTCTCCCTCCACTCACAAGGTCACCTTTGAAGGTTCTTCTTGACCTTCTCTGAAGTGGAGAAGCCTGATTAACCATAGAGTAATTAAGGTCAGTACAAGAACCTCCCGGAGGGTCCTGTCAAGGTTTGCTCTTCTACGACGGTAGAAAGCACCGCAGTTGCAAAAAAGCGTCCTCAACTACCACAAGGCAATGATCCTTCCTATAACTAGCGTCTAACGGACTTCATAGGCTAGTGTTCCCAAGCCTAGGAGGTGACTTCCTCCTCAGTCGTCCCAGTGGAAATGGTACTTATGGAAATCCTGTAATGGAAGTGTGAGCTTCCTGGAATTAGGACGCGTTATTACTTGACTTAATCTGCTCCACCGAGCAGACAGTTCAGGAGGCTGGTTTGTCTGGAGAGTGGCTTTAAGCCTTTACGGGTTCCCCCGTCAGGAACCTAGGATCCAAGATCCTCAGCGGAGAAAGCTCAGCCTTACGGTAGAGACAAAGCTGGGGAAGATTACCCCAGCCTAATTTTGGTTTACAACAGTTAGTCGTCCCGGAAAGAGACAGATTATCGAGGTGGGGAAGGTGGAAAGATGTTTCTTAGCTCGAACTGAAAAACCAGCGTTCTCGGAATTTTATAACTGCTACAGATGGGCAGGTTTCAGAATGATCCGAAGCGGGATCCCGAAAGGATACGAAAGCCTCCCGTGTCTGGAAGGAGCCAGGCAAAAAGCAGTACAGGCAAGGGCTGAATGCAGCAAGAACCCGGGTTAGAACAGTACTGTCCTAACGGGGTCTTGCTCTATAGATTTGTTCCGGGACAATCCAGAAAAGGCAGTTATTTATAGTCCATCTTTTGATATGATAGAACGTTAGGGATACGGCAACTCACTGGAGTTGGTTGCGAGGCACCCCGAAGGTTAGAGGTGACTTTCAGTCGCTACCCTGCCAACGTGGAAACAGCTGAATTGTCTGAAGGAAAAATCAACAAAGAAGAAAGAGAATATATTAGTTTAGATCAGGATCCTTCGCACCAGTAACTCAGGAGGGCCATGAAACCCCTCCCTGCTTCGCCGTGGGCATGCCAGGTGCTACAGACAGAGGTGTTCTGTCGTAGCGAACCACTGAGAATGGATAGAGTGTTGCAACGAATTTTTCTCAGAGGCGAGCGAAGACAGAACACCTCTGGAGCATCAAATAAATCCAAAGCCTCTTCAGTTCCATGACCTTGAATGAGATTGATATATTAGTGCGCTCGTCGTGCAAAAATGAGGAGTCCTGCTGCTGGGCTCCTGAGGTACCGGGTGAGCGGGGCCTAAAAAATTGTAAAAAAAAGATAGAACATCGGAAGCTGTCTACAATGAGGGTTACGCTGTCGCCGGTCTGATGCTACCGACAGAGGTGTTCTGTCTTCGCTCGCCACTGAGATAAATTCGTTGCAACACTCATCCAATCTGACTAAGTCAGAGTGTTGTATCATGAGTTTTACTGGAAGTCAGTTAAACGCCATAAGTTTTCAAGTTTCAAGATTTCACAAGACTTTTTTGCTCGAATACGCTGTAGTTATGATCGATGGATAACGCTCCCTGGCACAAGAGAATACGAGAACATTTTTTATAACCTCAAAATTTTTTGCTTGCGCACTCCCCATTCTTGCATCCGATAGAGGTGTGTTCTTCTGTATTCAAGTTCTATCTGAGGCAACGGCTTAATGACATTTCAGTTGGGAATTTAAATCACGCAGAACCAGCTGCAGACTGCCAGAGAGAATACCCTGGAATCCTACACCACACAGTCCGTATTCGCGGCCAGCTATCTTCACTCGAACAAATTCCTTCGTGTATCCATAATACTGTGCGTTTCTTGTTTTGTTAGGGTAGGTTAGGCCTACCTAACCCCAGGATGGGTGAGGTGCGCTTGTCAAATTGCACTTTATTAAGTAGTTTCTGCATACTTTTGAATGATATACATACATCGTGTTTAAATAAAATGGTTAATTCTTGGATTTTAGTTCAGTTGTTTATCCCAAAAGCAGTTTGTTCGTTAGTAATGGAAATTGCTTGAATGTTTGAAGTGTTTTGCAGAGTTTTAAAAAAAATATTTCTAATTGATTAAAATAATTCATAGATTGGTGAATCTGTTTAGCAAAATGATTGAATGGCAAAACCTGCTCATTCTGCTCCCCGTCTCCATGCCGAACAAAATAATCATCCTATCAGCACGAAAGGCTTCTCAATCATAGAGTTTTCTACCCCACTCGAACTCACAACACTGAAATCTCCCCAATCTTACGACTGAAGTTATTCACTGAGGTTGTGTAGTCACAGTGCTCTGAACAAGCACGATTAACTGTCAAGACCATAGAGTCGTAGGCAATAAAACAATCGAGCGCCGGTGCTTTGTGAACGGCTTACAATAAAATCTTATGAGGACAACCGCGAAGCCCGAAGTGCAAGTATCGCCTTTTAGTTAATTTGACATGGGGCGTAGAAGTAATAACAGAAATAGGAAGTGGAAAGAAGAACAGAGTGTCCCTAGTTCAAACAGTGAATTTAGTGAACAAGAAAATGAAAGTGCAAACGGTGATAACTTAGACTATAATTGTTCTGTGTATCGATCTGTGAAGCCTAGCAAAACAGTGAGGTGCTCTCTGTGTGAGCAACATATTTTCTACGCATCGTGCCTGGCAAGCAATCAGAGTGTCATTTATCATTTTTCAATTTGCCCACCTGGACATGGATGTTCAGTGTCTGACGGACCGGACGTGAACCAAACCTGGGTTTGTGGAAAGTGCAAGGATTCAAATACAATGGCACACCAATGAAAATGGTGTGCTTTGGCTGTGAATTCATCCATTGCGCTAAATGTTCAGAATTAATACAAGGTGAAGTAGATATTTTCAACAGGTTGCTAGAGAGTTGTAAGTGGTATTGCAAGGATTGCCCATACAGTCCCGAAAAAGAACATAATCGCAGCTCATCCCATGCTAATGACTCAAGGGCGTGTGAAACTCACATGGCAACAAATGAGGTACCGCCTCATGGACAAAATGGAAGCGACAACAATCAAGAGACCCATCGCGCCCCTACCTGGAGAAATAATTCAACTGTGAACGATAAGTCAGAGGAAGAAAACACTAAGAGAAACGTAATCTGCAGGTTCTACGCAAAGAACATCTGTAAATACGGGATTTCCGGCAAAGGGTGTCACTTTTTCCACCCGAAAAGATGCTCAAGGTTCATGATAAACGGCACCTATGGCTGCAAATCCCGAAAAATTTGTGGTTTGTTTCATCAATTGTTTGTCAAAATTCCTTCCGAAAAGGAGAATGTCTGGATCCTTCATGTGGCGAAATTCACTTGGGTAGTACTATACGTACTACTAGCTGTGAACCCCGTTCTTGGCATCAAAGAGACCACGCAGAAAACACTGGAATACCGTGGCACGCACCTAGTCATTCTCACTCACAAGCCAACAGGCAAAGAGAAAGTTTCTCAGAGCGCGACAAAACACCGTATAGGAATGATAACAACCCTGGTATTAGCGCACAGAACCAGGCTGACACGAGGGCGTCCTTCCAAGATATGAAACAGGACATTCGGAAGATAGAAATTATTTTAGAGACAATGTATCAAAAAATGCTGTCAATGGAAACTTACCTGGAAAAAGGACAGAAAGGAATTCAACAGCCGACTTGGCAACCACCACATCAGGGAAATCAGGCACAAATGTGGATAAGAGGTTAAATAAACTGCCAAACCAACAATTTTTTGTGGTCAATATTCAAGGCCTATATACAAGAAACTGCAGAAAACAACTAATACTTTGAGATATTGCAGGTGAAGCAAATTCACTCTTCCTTTCAATTACTGAAACACACCTAAATGAGAGTATCTGTGAATGTGAGGTCAAAATGGAATACTATACTTTGCACAGGTGTGACCGCGAAAACCGTAAATGCGGCGGAGTAGCGTTGTATGTGAAAGAACAGCTTGGCTCACACGTTCTACAGAAATTCTCGCATAGCATGTGTGAAATTTTAATTGCAAAAATAGAAGAAATTAA
>LQNS02278097.1:29215059-29230891 GCA_001587735.2 Parhyale hawaiensis | reverse complement strand
GTTGCTAACTTTTCTTGATTTGGCTTGCGCCCTGAGAGTCTAAACAAGCAGTAAATCTAATATTTGTTTTCGTGAAGTTCCTGTCTTTTGAAGAGCACCTCAAGAAACTTTGGAGCGCCAGAGGAGGACGCTTGCTGGATTGCGAAGGAAAAGAAAATGGCGACCGACCTATGTGAGAACTTAAAGATTATGGGGCTTTGCTGTACTGTTTTTGTGTTCCCAAGTGGAGTATTTTTTGAAGCCACTGACGTCACTGAAGACGGATTTATCGAGGATTTTCTATTCTTGGTGCAGTGCAGTGACGTCATCGGAGACAGGCTTAGTTTGATCATATTATCAGCAACTGAAATATATACGACGAAAGGTGGACTTAGAGACAGAGTTCTATTCTTGGTACAGGACTATGACGTCACAATAGGAGAGGTTTGTGAAGAAATTTGCGTCCTCGGCTCAAGAATATGAAGCCATCCAAGACAAGTTTAGAAAGAGGCTTCCACGTAATCTTAGTAAAGCTATAGTTACTTAAACAGAGATAAGGTGGTTAGTTAGAACGTTTTCTTGCGGGGGGGGGGGGATTGTTTTCTGAATACTTTTGATAATGCCACTCAAGCACGAAAATTCCACCAGGCATTAGAGGCTCCATTGATCGGTACGGTAAAGTTGAGTTAATCAGGAGCGTTGGTTTCGTCATTTTCACTCCTGCTGCAGCTATTAATAGCAACCCAATTACACTTCAGGAGCCTTTCCCTATACACTAAAGGTTGTCTGTATGGTACCACAGTATTTATTTCATATATGCAATAGTACTAAACTAAACAGATGTAATAGCAGAGCCTGGCACGATGGCCTCGCCGATTTTGTGATGGTGATGTTGTGTAGACCATCGCCATTGGAAAAACTACGATGTTGCAATGGAACATCGCAAAAATCCATCGGCGATGGTCCGATGGAAATCGTATCAAACAATCGGCGATGGTCATTTTCTCCATCGGCGATGGTGTTATGATCGAGGCAGAAATGGTTCGAAGAAATGGCTGAATATGCCATGGGCGATGGCATACGATGGGCATCGTCATCGGTTGCACTTCCGATGCCGATGAAATAAGGCTAAAACTACAGAAAAACAGCCTTACGAGTTTGAAATATCCATTTTTTTTAGTAACATTAAAAGAAAGAGGGGATTACAAAGTTTTTTAATATCTAATGTCTCACAATAACATCTAACAGATATATAGGACGTTTGGTTGGAAACCTAATTCTAAGAATAAAAAGAAACACAGAGGTAGCAATTAAAAGCAGCTATTTAGAGCATTCAGACCAGACTGGTTTCGAATATTACTTTCCTTATCAATGAATGCGTCTGAAAATAAAGAAAAAAAAATGCCGTAAAATATTTGTCCATCGTTTAGAAAATTCTTAGTTGTCAACAATACAAAAAAAAAAAAGGAAAGCGGTATACGGACGTAAGCCTAAAACAAACCTCACTAACAAGGAATCCTTACTGTAGAAGTGCGGTGCAAAATAAAGGGAACAAACGAGAGGAAGTAGAAATCATTGCGTGTGCAAAGGTACGGCCGTCTGGTCAGAGTTAAGAGTTGGTCTGTTTTTCAAAATATGTAAGGATTCTAACATTCTGATATCTGAAGTACATATTACTTGAAGATACTATTGCAAAATGTGTGAGAGAGTAAGTATGGTCGGTCTGTTCGCAGTGCTGTCTGGGAGGGGAATGAGGTAAAACTGTTAGAGGAAGGTTCGTCCTGAAGGAACGTCCAATATGCTGATAAAATCTGAGTACTTCCAAAGTAAGAACTCTGGCAAGTTCCACAAGAATATTTGTAAATAATGTTGGAAAGTAACTCAGAAGGCAGTCTGTCCTTATGGTTAAAAAAGTTGCTCATTTGAAAGTCATTTCTGAGTGCGAAAATGAAGTCTATTTGAGGATAAAATTTTGCCAACATGAACTTAAAATATTTGGTCATGTCATAAGAAGCGTTGCCTATAAACGGAAGTGAAACATAAACTTTACACTTTTTTACCGTAGATACTGGTGTTCTGTTGCTAAAAACATTGTTGAGAAATTTATTATCTATTTTGTCAAACAAACAGGCGGGATAGCCGTTGACAGTAAAAAATGTACGTAAAAAGTCTACTTCTGATGAAAACGTTGTATAACATTATGACAACTTAAACGCTCTATGGAGAAGAGTGCGAATTGCATTAAGTTTGTAATTCATGGGACAGAAACTAAAAAAAAGCTACATCGTAATCCCGTGAAGGTTGGTTTACGGAATACACTTGACGTAAATTTATGTTCGCTGCACTTGATACTACGATCTAGAAAAGCTATACAACTGTTACTTTCGCAGTCCATGGTAAAATTGATACTGTTATGGTAGCTATTTATGTGATTTAAGTTAATGGAGCATGGCATGGATCTTTGAAAACTGCGAATGTGTCATCAAGGTATCTTTTATAATATACAGGTTTAAAACTATCTGGACATTCATTCAGGTACTGCTGTTCAAGATTGCACAAAAACACGTTGGCTAATGTGGGGGCAAGTGGGTTACCCATCGACAAACCATCTATTATTATTTTTGTTACAAGCCCCTTGGCCAGGCTAGCTATAATGAAACGGTGTGTCTCAATCACACTGTACAGGGGTAATCTGTTAAATTCTCTGTACCAACGCAGCGAAGAGTCCTTTCTCTCTTGTTTATTATACCTGTGCTCCTGTGTGAGATTAAGCTGCTCAATGCTATTCGTGTCTGCAGGTGTAGGCTGAGTGTTTCTATTTATTTTCATTGTGCGTGGCCACCAATATTTGTGACTGGGCCTAATCACTAGGTTGAACTTTGGCTACTTTGTTTGTATTTGTGAGCTTGTAAGCATATTTTGTGAACCCATTGTGTTCTTAATAAAAGTTATTTATTTATTTGATTTATTTATCGTTTTTTTTGGACAGCTGTTGATTAAGCATAAAATACGTTTCAGTTACTGCTAGTTTTAAACATTGCAGGAAATTTTCCCTGTCAAAACCATTGAAAATTTGGCCTATGAATTTTTGCAAGGCCGTACAGAACCCCTGGAGCGGAGCCTGAAATATATATTTGCTTGTATAAGTCATCGGAGATTACATCTATTTGCTTAATTTTGTTCAGGAATCTATATATTTTGTCTTCAAGTCTTATTATAATAGATAGCGGATCACTATGAGATAACAGCTGAAATTTTGTCAAGTCTGATAAAATATGCAGCATCTTATGCACGTAATCAGTTCTGTTCAGCAGCACAACTCCCCTACCCTTGTCTGGAGAACAAACAACTACATTTGTAGTTGTTTCATTTATTGTGTTGTTTTTTATTCCTAATATCTAGCAAAGTCGATTAATAACATGGGCCTTATATTTCGCACCTTTTATCAGCTAGGAATAGTATTACTGGTTTGAAAATTGCACACAGGCCGAGGTTATAGGAGTTACTGCTTTTATTCAATGTTTGTGGTCTGAGATGTTTGCATTTTTAAAATGTGTTAATGCGATGGTTCATCGCCGATTATGACGCCCTACGATGGCCATCGCCCACAGTTATGTCATCGTAGGTCATCGCCGATGAAAATTGGCGATTTTTGCTTCCGATGGCGATGGAGCGATGGTATTACCATCAATTTTGCCATCGTACTATCGTAACATAATCGGAGATGCCGACCTCTGTGTAATAGTATTAAGCAATGAATACCTCTACCCGGAGAGAAAGACATGAGTTTTTTTCTTTCTTTCTTTTCAAAGGCAATCAATTCGAGGTTAAAACATAATACTCGCTGCAATATGGTAAAACTGGCACTCCTCTCTAAGTTACCGACTAAATCACTCAACAGTGCTCATACCTTAACGGCACTTTGCCATGCCATTGGATGATGCCATTTCTATTACTGGTATTGGCCACCTAGAGACATCCCAGTCCACACTACATAGCAGATGTTTGCCTTAATGGTGCTAACAATTTTGTTAGACGCATCTCATATACAGAAGTTGTCTTTTCGAAACAACTGTGTTTACATAGCTCTAGTTGATTGTCCATTTGCTTCATGTAACATTTTTAAGCTTCACACAGCTGATATGCTGACTGTATTTATAGTATGTTGGGGTTTGGAATTCATTGCCGGCATCGGCTTTCGGTCGTGTTGGCCTGCAGGCGTTCAAGTCAGCAGTTAATGGCTTTTTCTTGGATTTTCCTTAGCGGCGTTTCGGGCTTCCCAGTGTTGCAAACTGCTTCATTTGGGTTGTACTACCTGTCCGTGGCGGCCCGGGCGTGAAGTTTTAATAATAATAATACCATAGCAGCGACACAACCGTTCCGCGATACCCTACAGCGATGAACGTTTTCACGTTGTTCCAAACCAGCACGGACTTCCGTCAACCAAAGAGCAATTCGGGCATAAACTTACTCCTACAGCACGTGTTCAACAGGACCCTCAGTCAGTGCATGGGAAGCCGTGCTGGTTTCAGCTCAACGCTTCTCTCACTGAACATCCAAAAACGTCTCTGCACCTCGCTATACATACCTACATTACAGCTTGTCAGCACCTCGATCGAGCTCAATTCTGCCTCGAATGCGAAGCACCGCTTGTTTGTTTACGTTCAGCTCAACAGGCCTGTGCTCGTTTGTAATCTCAATTTTTAAATTGCGTGCCTACAAGCTGGCGCCTCTGCTCAGGACTTCCTTTGATGAGCTCGGTGGCGGACCTGAGAACTCGGCCTGTTAACTTCATTGCTTCTGTTTTACTGCTCGTCCAGACCGGCCTTTAATTTAAATGTCCAGCGTCGCTTGAGTGGTCGGGGTGTAACAGAGGGATAGAATCGAGACTTTTGAGGTTGAGGACGGTGTTAATATCGTGCAACATACAACAAGTTTATCAAATGTGGATTTTTTGCACCTCTTTCTTTTACTACTACCCAGGTCTGTATTAACGGCATAGAACACCGACTGATTTCGGCACGCGGTATCTCTACTGTATCTTCAGATATAAGTATAACTATACGATGTAAACATTGTGCAGTACTTCAAGAGTACGAAGAGTGAATCTTTTTCACTCTTTTCGCTTGCAACACTGATCTTTGGACATGGCTTGATTATAGTATTTTTATAAATATCTGTGAAAAATACGTAAAGAAATTTACTCTTGCAAGATCTAACTCTGAAGTTTTGGTACTGCGACTGATAAACTTGGACGGGAAAAATTACAGAAAAAAATTGTGTCATGGTCCATTATCGCTCAAGCTCATAGTCAATTTTCTGCTACGACGAGAATCAATTTCGCAGAAGCGGTACAAAGAAACTCTGGGCAATAACAGCACAGTATCTCGGCCGTAGCTAGGATACACTTTGTGACAAGTATAAAAACCCCGACAAAAATAAATAAATAAATAAATAAAGTAAAATAAAATAAATAAAATTTCCTATCTCAGCTAGAAAATATTGATTTCCTGAAATTCGCTCTTGCGAGCTGAGGTCGAAGGACGTGGCAGTTAGAGATTTAATTTCATACCTTGTTGTGCGAGTTATAAGATATGAATTTGTCAATACCAGTCAAACAATATAATATACACCGTCGTGTGCTTATTTGTTTATATATTATATGTTTTCTTGTATGCTTTATTTAAAGCATTTGTGTCTTGATGTTGCCCTGGATTTGTAGATTTGATGCTTCCTATTTTTCTCGGAATCTCTTTGTGAGGTGACGACCGCCACTACTTCTGCTTGATGTAAGACAGGCTGCATAAAGTAGGTAATTGTAGATGTCCAATGACTTTGTAATGCTGTACGCCCCATAAGTGTTTTCACTTTAGTAGGCGTGTTCTCTAACCAACTGTCTGTAATTGTGAATATTTTAACTGTTGATTTGTAAATTGAGAGAACAAATAAAGGTATAAAGGTATAGAAGCAAAACAGCACGTGAAACTTTGCAAGTTTTGGCTAAAACACAGCAGTTTTCTTTCATTTGTAGCTATGAAAAACTGAGAGAAAGTTATTATTTTAATCGGAAACCATGTTTTTTTTTTCACTCAACCTATGCGCATATTGCATTAACAGGAAGTTATATAGCTGTGACCTTTCTTTATATTGATCAGTTTTGTAGTATAGATAAGAATGAAATAAACAACTTTATTTACATTGAACAACTAATGTAACCTTACGTAACCCTAGTTTACCTCACGTCAGGGTCAGGTCAGGATTACGTCAGGTTAGGTCAGGTTATTCACAAAAAAAAAACTTTCCTGCCCCTGCATAATCTCGGATCCTGAATACCTCTCAAATAAAAATAATGACAAGACCGAAGGCTTGAATCCAATAGGAGACTCAGAATATAGAATGCTGTATCATAATAGGAACCTGACTATTTAAATGCTCGCTTCCTAGATAACTCCAGCGCTAGACTGTTCTAGGAGCTTACCAAATAATTTAGTGTTTTACATGAAGTAGAAAATAATTCATACTACCATTATGTCTCATAAATACAATGCTTCTACAGACAACATGAACTGATTGCATAATGCATATTTGTCCTGCCTTTACGACTGTAAAATATCTAGCCTAAGATAATGCTGCTGTTATCCCTGTACCCCATCTCGTTACAATAGGCTGTGGAGAAGAGGCACGTCAGGAGCCTTCTCTCTGAAGAGTTCAGATATACTTGTGGTCTTTAGCAATATTGTTTTACCGTTTGATATTACTGTGGTTTGTCAGCGCCCTGAAAGCGCGTCCGTACCTTTTCTGCAACTCTGTGCAAGCCGTACGCAAAGCAAGTAAGGAGCAGCATATTGACGTACAGAAATTGCAGACAAGCAGCGGCTTTCTGAATTTGTGCTGCAACGTCTGTCACTAGCAACAAATATTGTGATACTTAATGGATTCTGGCCATAGAAGCGATAAAGATGACGCCATGAACTGCGTTATTGTTGTACAATTAGTTAGTTCTAATTGAGTGGAATTGAACAGAAACATATGAGATTCTTTGTTTAATTCAAGTGTGCCTATTATTGCTGTCGAAATCTGCCCTCCCGTCGTATCACTACACTCGTCCACTGCCAGCACTTGTGTAACTGGTAATGTCGTGACCAAAATGACAGTGACTAGCACAATTCCTTACGTTTCCTTTCATAGGAAATTTAAATAAAGTTGAAATATAGCAAACTTGATTATATATTATTTAATTATTCAGCGTACCCTCATAATTAAATAATTTTATGTTTAATGGTACAAATACGTACTACTTTGTGCATGTTTTATGGTTATTTATTGCATAATGACGACTGTTTGGCTTTGCATCTAGTCAAAATACCGTTTATAGTAGAGTAGCATATTCTGCAATAAATGCAAATTTTAATTTGTAATTATAGCCGTAATAGCAATAATCTAATAAATGCTAGAGATCCGGGCTCTACTGATAACTATGTAGATGCTTAGGGAGCAAGCCCATGTCTAACAGTGACTTGCAAAAAGCATTAGGAATACTAACATATGTACGCACATGTTTATAATGCATTATTGTAAAATGCAGGGAGATCAGGTTCTGCATAACCGACATTTTTTATTTTGCATCCATTGTTTCCTATAATTCGAAGAAAGAGCAGGTGCATTCTTCAGTATTATGTTAAATTTTTTCACCAAAGGGACTAGTTTGCTACGTTTGCTACAAGGTCAAATTCAAAAATGTTTGAAGAAAGACATACTTAGGCATATTAATTATTTAGTCATAGCAATGCAATTTATTTATTCATATTTTCAGATATTATTGCAATAGAGTTAGTACTTAGCGTAGTTTTTATGGTTATTTATGCACTAATGACTTACTTTGTTCAGTCAAAATAGCGCTTATAGCAAAATTGCATTTTGTAATAAATGCAAATTTTTTATAGTCGTTATAGCATAGCGCCGGATCCTATTTGCATCATCAAAGGTAACGCACTGTAGAAAGGTCGAGAAATTACAAAAGAAATTGTGCAAGTGCGTGTCAGTCATTTTATTTAATAGAACTTGTTTGAAAGAGAAATTGCTGCCATCCTACACCGACGTTCGCTTATACGACGTTGAAATCCGACAAACAGGCTCTGCCTTGCGGTTTCGTCAGCAGTTGGTGGAGGGAGAACTGCGAAGAAAGGAGGAGCTAAGAGAGGAACTCACCCACCAGCTTCAGGACGCCACCAGAGAGTTTGAGTCCACTGCTCGTGAAAATATTGTTTCATCAATCAGCAGTAAGGAATCTTGTACCAATACAGCTCATATATCACGCTACTTAAATCGGCTATATAATGGCAACTTGATTTTACCATGCGCTAGGAATAACGTGGTTAACTTGTCGGATACTCAACTGACTGAAGACCAGCAAAACCTACTCTGCCTCGGTTGGAACTTCCACGTCAACAGTAAATTTGATAAGACGAAGAAGGCGCTGCATTTAGAACTGCTCTACCAACAGGCCCTAAAGTCGTTATAGCAATAATAGAATAAATGCTAGAAATTCGGGCTCTGGTAATAAAGAATGTCCACTAAATCTAGCAGGACAGGACGTCAGCCCTATCACTCAAGAATATGAGTCCGATTTTCTACCACGACTGGGAGAGATATTAAGAATGGCGAACAATTTTATTGGGCGGCAAATATGTGCTTCCACTTTAGGGAAACCTTGTATCTTTTACTAACAGCACTCTTCCTAAATTAATTATTATTAGCTTTATTCCTACGTTATTAATAGCTTTCGTCCCATATTAATAACAGCGCTCTTCCTAAGTTATCAATTGGGTCATGCCAACCAAATTTGACGTTACATTGAGGACCGTTCACAGTCAATATGAAGAGCCCAAAGGACACTACCAAAGTAATTCAATAGAGGGTTCTGTATGGCATCCGCTGCATATTATTTCAATAGAGTCACATATTGCAACAGTTATAGTTGGGTGCATCCTCGATAGAGTATCAGAAGCGAAAGGTTATTAGAAATTTCATTGAGTAAAGGACTCTGTGTGAACATTTGTAGGTTTAGAACTGTTTTGAAAAAAGTTAGCAATGGTGTCACGTTTCAGTCTCTATCACTACATTAATGGATATTTAAGATTGTATTGGATGCATATTATTATAGATAATAATAATATAACAGCAATGACTTCGTTATTATGTATTTCATTGTGTTTTAGCTACATGTTCACAAGTATGCCTACCACTACCTATGAAACTATTTTCATACACTAGGTATGGGACCCAAACATATATTGGAGGAGAAGATATGACCTTTATTAATCTAGCTTGCAGTAGGCTGGTAAAAAAAGAACAGAATAGCAAGTACACATTATGTGCACGTTTTATTTGGGTGATATAGTTCTGATGATAGTGTAAGTATTTTGGCATGACTGTACTATTATATGTCAGCTGAGAGAAATCGTACCTACCTTTAGAGTTTTTGGACGAAGTCCAGGTGACGTTGTGCATTTCACTTCACGTGTGTGGAGTGACGATTCTGGGTGTCTTGTGTTGGATAGAAGTTAGCGACCAATTAATGAAAGACAGAGCCATCAGCGAATGATCCCCCCCCATCTAGTGCACGTAACTGCTGGTCTACCTGGTATTCTTCTTCAGTGAGAACCCAGCAAATTTTTCAACTCAACTCTATGACTTTCATATCATCGACGTTTCGACTATGCTGAGGCATTTTGTTAAAGAGTCTTGCTCGCAGTACGGTGAAGCTATTCGAATATTTTGTCACCACACATTTGCCACCATCTCTGCTTGGCATGCGTATATCACAAGTCCAAAGTGGAGAGAAGTACTCTATTCTCGGCAGAATTAATTGCTTCCATAAAATGAGCATCACCTCCACTTCGTGTGGCGAAAAAGGTTACATCGTATTGCATTCTCACTCCAAGGTCTCTTAAAACTGCATTTCTTTCCCTAAATTAATTCTACTAAATTAATGTAGAAGCACGTATTACGATGCCGGGGTACGCTCGTTACAGATATACGGTAAACAGTGAAAACACAGTGAATGCCATAATTTAATTATGGTGGTCTATGTGTATATTTATGTATCTATTACTCTTTTTAAATAATATGTTCCGGCGTAGTCTCTGCACTGAACGTGAATAAATAGACAAAGTCTCATATCGAGTGGTATATGTTTCACTGAGTGATTTTTCTATACTACGTGAACGTTTCATTATTTAGTTCAATGATACCGACCTAGAAATTGAGTACCTACTTATATTCTTTTCATTTAATATGAAAAAGTTGGATAACATTAGAGCACGAATGCTACAAGTTTCTGTGATTACAACACTACAGTATATGTGAACTCGTCTCTGTTTATAGTTTCGCTGTTTATAGTTTCGAGGACCACATCACTTTGGATACTCAACCTATGAGCTGATGCTCAGATCACCCGTTGCTCAATTAAGTACTTTCCAGGAATATCTTGGATGCCAACTTTCACTGCGTAATTGGAACTACGCGTGAGTTGATCGTCCACTCGTAAGTTAAGGAGACACACTGTCCCGGCAATATGCATTCATCGGAAAAAACCGCATTATTCACCAGGGGTCGTATACTTAGCCGAAGTATTCAACATCGACTATAGATACTTTTTGTATTCATTGTGAACGCGTAGTAAAAATGAAGCACTACGCGTTGGCCGTGACCAATCCCAAGAAGTCGAGAACTCGGCGCGAAAACGTCTCTGTTTGTCATTCATTTCGATGAACCGTAGCACTGCACGTCGAGAACATCGTATACATCGAGCGTGAGAAGCTACAAAGAGCACCAGGTGCCGTAACTTGTTAGTTTGACGAGGCATCCATGCATCTGCAGCCTGTGAAAACAGTCCAATTAGCTCCAGTGCCTCTCAACTTCAGCTCTGTGTAAATATATTTGTGTGCTCTTGACTGGCGAAGCTCGTCAGAGAGTCATCATAACCGGTCAGTGCTTCAAACTGGAGGTGCGTGGGGTGAGGGGGTCAGGTTTACAAGTTTCTACTGAAACGCTGTTTCATTAGCAGGCGTAGATAAACTCCTAATCAAAAGTTTAAGACCACTTGAAAATCTAAAAAGCAAAACAACGTTTTAGCGATAAATAAATTAGAGCACTCTGAGAGAGCATACCTCCGCCAAGCAAGGCAGCGGTAACGAAAAATTCTAATCGGCTCTGAAACCATGATTTTCTTTCAATCAACACCAAAATCTGGTCACGTGTGCCTTTTGATAATATTAACAGTGTCTGTGATATTTTTTTCGAGATAAGATCCATTAATAATTTTTAAGTTATTGCGCTAACAAACATTTTAACATACATTAGTCAAACACACAAACGGACGAACCGATCATCACCAAAATTTAAGCAATTACGACTTTCAACAATACTAACAATTCCCGAAAATTTCAAAGCGATCCATTCATAATTCTTGAGTCATTGCGCTAACAAAAGTTTTAACAAACATTAGAAACACACAAAAACGGACCAACCGATCTTCACCAAAATTTAACCAATTATTTTTTTAACATGACGAACAATTTCTTAAAACTTCATATACATTCATTAATGAACGTTTGAGTTATTGCGCTAACAAAAATAAAATTAAACACAGCGACAAACAAACGAGCGAACAAACAGGTCATCACAAAAATTTTATCATTCCCTCCCAGTAATAAACCCAACAACTCGTGTAAATTTTATGAAAATCCGTCCATTACTTTTCAAGTTAAGACACTGAAAAAATAGGCAGACAAACAAACAAACGGGTGGACAGATCTTCACCAAAATTTTTTGTCTGTTCCTCCTAACACACCTAACAACCCATGTAAGTTTCGCCAAAATCAGTTCATAACTTTTTGAGTTATCTTGGTGACAGACGGACATACATACTAACCGGACGAAAACATAACCTCCTTGGCAGAGGTAATAAACTCATTCGACTCGGGATCAATAATTCTTGCAAGTAACAGGTGAGAAAGGCGAAAAATACCTGCTATAGCAATTTATTAGGAAATGCAGATTTTTTCGTCAAAATAGTAAGTTTTTCAGTTATCAAAACTATACGACCACAAACAAAAAACATAAATAACCTTTCGATAAGGACCTTGAGGTGAGCAAAGTTCGAATTTAGTAATGATTACAGCCTCCATTTTTGTTGATAACCTCGAAAATTCTTTTTGGCGTACTAGAAACGAGGGTTTCCATGAGGGTTGGAGGAATGTTGTCCCAGCTCCTAAAGATAGCATCAGGAAATTTGCTTACTGTCACTAATTGTTCACCATTTCCGTAAACATCTCTCGCCATCCATCTCCAAAGATTTTCTATTGCTTTAAGTCCGACGAACATGTTGGATAACGTAAAACAGGGACCCTATTTTCTTGAAAGAAGGTCATAGTCTGGCGGACAGTGTGGACTTTTGCATTATCCTGCTGGAAAAACCATTCATCATCACACAAACGAGGGTCCACTGTCGACAAAGATGATCTTTGTAACATGCTGACATAACCAGCAGCTGTTTGACGGCCATGCATCTTTTGAAGCTTCATTGCTCCCCTGTAGGAAAAGGCACCCCATACCATGACGGAGCTTCCACCATTTGACGTTTGGAAAACCTTTCAGGAGGCGTCTCTTTGTCATGCACGTACCGTGGGAAGCCGTCAGGGTCATCCAGCTTGAACCTTTGTTAGTCAGAAAATGAAACTTTAGACCACTTTTCAATGTCCCATGTTTGGTGCTCTCGAGCAAGCTGTAAGCGGACCATTTTGTGATGCGGAAACTACCGAGGACCTTTCAGACTCTTTTTGCTCTTCGTGCCTTTTTGTCGAAAGTGTCGCATGATGGTTATTGAACTGCAAGCAGCTTCTGTAAGTGCCTTGATTTGCCTGGAAGACCGTCTTCTGCTTTGAGAAACAACCCGTTTATTCTCTTACTCAATGCAGGGGAAATTTTTTCGCTTTACTCCTAGATTTTTCTGTTCCCAGGGCCAGGAAATTGCCATATGAATAGAAATTATTCTTCACTCATAAGAATTAGCCAATATATTACAACATGCCGGAGGGAAGGGAGTATCAAGACTGTAGAAGCAGCTTACGGTAGTGGAACAAGGCCAAAAAAGCATGATTGGGGGCCCTGAGTCAACCCCTTACTATCCACAGTAAACGATAGTTGTCGTAGCTTAAAGCACTTTGTGGCCAAATTGGCCTGTTCGGCGATAAATGGGTAATTTTAAAAAGTTTATCGCATAACTTTTATTTGAATATGCCGGGTTGAAAACTATAAGAAACAAATGTTAATCAGACCGTTTACCAAAGCTGCTCCTAAAGGGAGCTTCTCCACCTGATCTAATTATGCGACAATATTAAAAGGACGACCAATTCTCAATAAGTCTGCCGTGTTGCAGTTGGCAGTACAAGAGATACATCTGCCTCACCTCGCGTCTGTGCAGTATTAACTCAACTGATTACATCCGTCAGAGCAGCAGTCACAGGTCCTCAGTCAGGATTATGATACACTTATAGTCATCTAACACTGTCTAAATCGACTGAAGCGCAGTAATTCAACATTGGCGACTGCTTGTCATGTGATGTTGAAATTGTTGATGCTTCATTATTGTCTATTTAAAGAGGTTAGGGATTATTATATCTACTTGCTAGAAACTTAAACTTTAATCTTCACTAAAATTTCAACAGTTGTGTAGATATTCCCTACAAGACCTCGGGTGGCACAGTGTACAATGAAGGGCAGTTTAATTTTCCCTATTAAAAACAACGTCTTTTACAACAATTAGCATTGTGCCCTAGTGCACAGTTAGAACCTTGCACTTTGTGCTCCACAATATATGCATGTAAGTTGACCTTTTGTTTTGCAGGATAATCAGACAGTATATAATTTACCTCACAATGGATAGTGTCACAATAGTGACAGCTGTCGCAGCTGTGAGCCACGAAGCAGATGTTTTTCCGAGAACAATCTCGTAATGTCGCCCACCAAGTGCATCGCTGCATCATTGCTTATGCTCGTTAATCAGACGTAATTAGGCCGTCAATAGGGAGTCATTGTCCGGAGAGCTTATGAAGAGCCTGAATATGTTGTTGTTCTGCATCTGGTCTATAGAGCGTTGCAATAGAGCGCCTCTGTTGCGTCTTGTAGCTGGATGAATCAAACTCGTTACGGTTGGGGACTTACTGTTGTCATAGGCGGGTGAATGGTGCATTAGGCTACTTGATGGAGCATTAGGCGACTTGATGTTGCATCAGTCGTCTTGATGTTGCATCAGTCGACTTGATGTTAGATGACTTGATGTTGCATTAGACTACTTGACGTCACATTAGGGTACTTGATGTAGCATTGGTCAGCTAGATGCGTTTTACAATAATCTATACTATAATGAAAGAACTGTCTGTCCGTCAGTCCGTCTGCCCGAAGCCTTTGAAAACCGTATCCAGGATGCAAACCCGGGAACGTTTAATTAGTATAAACCTCGTCACGGGCCTTTGCGCACTTGGTGGACTTTGTAAATTTTATAAAATTGCGAACTTTTTAGATAGGCTAGTAAGTTATTTTCAAATATATATTTTCACGAGACTCAACAAAAGGGTTGCGTTTGGCGGTCTAGTAAAATAGAAAGTCTCGATATAGTCACCTCGTCACTCATTGTGGCCAAAAGCATTAGAGAAAGAAGCGATCTGAAACTACAAATCGTTCTTCTCAACTTGAAATTTTACGAAAGCAGTTCCCCCGGGGCGGTCTTCTCGCCTTAGTTACTCAGTCATTGAGGCGAGGACCATTAGAGATGGAATAAGCTTGAAATTTAAATTCTTTTCATAGGAGGAAATTTTAGGTAAATGGAGGTTTCTGTGTTTGGTCTTCCAACTAAACGGGAATCTCACTGGCCAATATCATCAGCAAGCTCAATATTGGACCGCTGAGCGCTCTGCGAATCCTCACCACTGGGGCCCAGGCTCTCTAATGAAAATTGCCAGCGATGCTCTCAGTAATTCTGGTCCCTTTATTTTGATTGTATTCGAGATGATGGTCGCATCTTGAGAACGTCATAAAACCGGGTTTCAGCTCTCACAATGGTATCTAACTGTATGAAAACTTCAAGCTGAAATCGCATATGCATTCGAGAAGATAGCTCTGACTTAAGTAGAAAAGATAGGTGTTTGTGTAAGAGTAATCAAAGCATTGTATAATGTTGTAAGACTTTTCACCGAAATTTAATTGTGTTACAGAGAAGCAACACGTGTGGCTTGAGAGTAGAATACACTAGTGTTTAAACTATTAACATATTGTACGTTTAAAAGTCATCACACCTATTCCGAAAATTACCACTTTGGAGACAATATGTACGTGGTGAGTCTGGAAAATAGGGTACAAATGTATTGTCTCTACAGTACTGAAGGGCTTTATTCATTTAGAGCAATATTGAGTCATTATTCATGGTTAGTTTTTTCTCTTTATTTAATTTGCTTCACGTAAGCTAATATATGCCATGCTAGGGTTCCTTGCTTTCCAAAGCACGTTATATTATTCGAGTATATCTCCAATTGTTCATTCTCCTTTCTTGATTTTTGATCGCATTGATCTTTGTGAGTGGAAGGAGAGGCTCAAGTGCAATAATTTTTCTGTAATAGGAAGTACAAACGATGTGCAAGATCTTAGGCTATTAGAATCTATTTTTTTTGTTACGGACAAACCAAATCTTAACAACTGTCAGTCGGCTGTGCCCTTAAAAATACTTAGTTAGGTTTGTTTATCTTCCATTTTAACTGTTGCTTAGGCTCTATAGGTAGGTAGGTGAGAAATTTAT
>LQNS02278097.1:29189962-29205052 GCA_001587735.2 Parhyale hawaiensis | reverse complement strand
ACAAACAAACAAACGGATGGACATATCTTCACCAAAAGTTAATCATCTGTTCCTCCCAACATACCTAACAATCCCTGTAAATTTCATTCAAATCGGTTCATAACTTTTTGAGTTATTCTGGTGACAGACAGACGACAAACAGACAAAGAGACAAACAGCCAAACAGACAGACTGACAAACACGACGAAAACATAACCTTCTTGGCGGAGGTAAATATCGATTTCATTGCATGACCTACCTGGCCACCTATTAGTGTACCGCAAAATGCATCAGCAAAATTACTACGATATGAACACATTGGCCGTCCAATGTGACGTTGTTTCCAATAGCCTTACTGCAATTCTAACTTAACTATCGTAGATTGAGAAAGTAATTTATCTACGCCACGATGGTTGACGCTTTAAAGGTGTCACAAAAATTCGCGAACGCCTCTGTTCGCGTCAAAAGCCATCGCTGAGCTCGCAATATTTTCCAGAATTTTAGGAAAGCTCCGAGGTGCCTTGTTGCCTTCCGATCCAAAAACAGGCGGTGCGCAAAAATTTTCCCTGGAATTCTGTTGATGACAACACCGCCTGTACGGCGTGTTTGCCTAGTAAGGCTGCTCGCTGGCTCTGCAGTCTCTAGAAATAGCCTATTTTTTCTAGACTCTTTCCTCTCCGTATAGTGAGACTTGAAGCTCACCCTCAACGCTGACTTCATCCAGGGTTATGAGAGCCCATAACACGGCCATTGTTATGCCATATCTGGCGGGTAGTAGAGGCAGTCGCTCTTCTACAAATGCTAAAAATCCATTGGAGCTGCGACATTGCGATGTAGCTTCGCATGCTGCGATCCACGCTACGATCCAGCAGCTTTCTTGACTGCAAGCATTTGGTATTTGTCAAAACCTGCATTACAAATGCTGTAAAACTGTCTGGTCGACAAAAAATGGAAATAATTAGCCTTATTACCTCTGTCAATGAGGTTATGTTTTTGTAGACGTTTTTCCGTTTGTCTGTTACTAAGGTAACTTAAAAAGTTAAGAACGGATCTTTACGAAATTCACAGGGAATGTTAGGTATAATAGGTGGAACAGATGACTAATGTTCTCGTGAATATGTGCTCTATCATTTGTTTGAAGGTTTGCCTGCATGTTGATGACAAAACTTGAACAGTTATGAGTGGATCTTCATTATATTTTTAGGAATTGTTGGCAGTGTTACGAAGAAGAATTCACCAAATATCCGTGATGATATTTCAGTCCGTTTGCTTCCTTGTCTTCATGTTTGTTAGTAACTTAACTTAAAAAGTAAAGAACGAAGATTTGTTCTTGAAATTTCGTAGCAATCGTTAAAAATATTAAAAGGAATAAATGATGAAATATTGCTGATGATACAAGTGATCTGTTTCTGTTTATCACCCACGAACGAAGTGAGAAAGGTCATAATATTTTCGTTGAAGATTTAAATATATATATATTTGTATATATAATTATATTTGTCTCTCCACCAAAAAAAGTGGTCGAAGGAGTTGAGCAATGCTCGTAATTTTTTGTAGGGTGTTTGGTGGGTTGACCTAGATGTTGCGCATGCAAAAAAATTAGGCCTAGCAGGCCATTAAACATGACGGCGTCGAATTTTGTTGTCTGTCAACCGAAAAAGAGGCAGATTGTTTTACGCCACGAGGCATCCTATTTTTCCTATATATCTATTGAAGATTTACTCTCTGGGATGGAGGCTGTGCCCTAACCTTGTTAATCAAAAATGACTGCTTTGAAATAGCCCCCACAACGGGTGAGAGTCTTACGCCACGAGGCGTTCCAGTTCTTACTATATGTTTGTTTCAGTGTTTGCCAGAGCATAATTCAAAACGTTAATTACAAATCTTCATGAAATTTTCGGGAATCGTTAAAAATATTATATGGCACAGTTGACGATGATCTGTTGTCCGTTTGTATGTTTGGCAAATTTTTGTCTTATGTTTATCAGAACATAATTCAAAATGTTCCTGACGGATCATCAAGATAATTTACAAGAACTGTTATTAATGTCAAGAGGCACAAATGACATTATTTTGGTGATTGATGATAAAACAAATCCTGGTTTTAGATCCAATTTGAATGTTTCGTTAACATTAACTTGTTTGGTGGAGGCATGCGGTCTCAGAGTGCCTTTCTAGATAAGTTGATGAAGCATTTCTGTGCTAGTAGCTCAAGCCATCATTCCATGACGCCAGAAAATTAGCATTTCAGAAACACCGACCTCGTCTTCTGGTTTTTTTTTTTTTACTCTTTTCAGGGCATCTCAAATGAGAATTTAACATTCTGTCTGAAAGCTTGACTATCTATATATGTGTGACGCAGTTAAGTGGTACTTCCGGTATCACTTTTGACATACGCGAGCACGCTCATGCACGTGAGCTCAGGTCTGTAGTGATAAATAAGCCGATTGATACACGCGTGTTATGGATATCGTTGCATTATCTATCTTCCAGGCTCAAAATTCGTCCTATCTGATTCCCGTAGTGCGTGATAGGAATAAATCTTATATGAGAACCTAATATAAAAATAACCGTATTATATAAATTATATGCATCGCATAACTCATCGAAGGAATAAAATAAGAAAAAATTCAAGCGTTGAAGATAACTCCACGATATCTTTGATACTCGATTCTATTCGGGCAAACCAAGGGTCTGATTATTAACTACTGTAGACATGAGCTCGCCTGCACGAGCCTGTTTATACATGCCAAAGGTGATACCAGGAATGCCATTTGACTACGCCATATATGTATATTTATATCCGATTTTCCGAACAGAATGTTGAATTTTCATTGGTGAAGTCCTCTGAAGAGTTAAAAAAAAGATGCAATGGGTGTTCTTGTGAACTGCTAATTTTCTTCCGTAATTTCTTGATAGATGCTGTTCAGGTCAGTTGAAACAGTGAGTATGGACCTCATATGGCAATTTGAGCTGGCTTTTGTATCGTAGGCATCCTTCAGGAACGTTATTAGTAACAAAAGTATGATTAATGAAGCAGGGTCATGAGTCATGACGAATTCCTTGCTCTTCATTAATTTATTTCTTTTCTTTTTTTTTTGTAACGCTGGTACTCTGGTGTAAATGTATTTATTATAAATAGGGACATACGAATTCTAATATAGTAGTGTTTAGTCAAATCTTTATTCTGAGGCAGTAATATCTCGCTTCAAATGTTGGTGGGGTTTACGTGTGCAGTTTTTCTACTTAATAATAGGTCATAAAAAGTGTACGACTCCACATTCATCAGTTACTAAAACGCTCGAAAGATCACTGAATATCCCCAATTGTATAGGAATTCAACCTCGCATTGCTTAACTTCATGCTCACTCTGCATCAGAGATTTTCCATGTAGATTATTCACGATTCGTTTGGTTTTACAAGACTTTGTATTAGCCAGAAAATCCCCTTCACCAGATTATAAAGTCCACCATTTCATGCTTAAGCAAATGAATAGCTAGAAATAACCATGTTACCTCCAACCTCCTAGCAGGAAGAAATAGATCGTTAGAACTTGAGTTGCAAAGCAACTTCTTCTTTTAAATCAGAACTTTTAATGTCTTCTCCAGGGACGGGTGCGCACATCCGCTAATAAGATCGTTTGCATGGCAACTGGAGTCTGTCTGAGGAAAATGGAAAATTGTCAGGAATATTGGACCAAGAACCAGAGTAACTGCTCGATTATGCTAAGATGATTTTGTTTTTGCTTCTCTATGGAATTCAACTAATTCCTCTACAACATACAAAAATCATTTTATGAGATAAAATATTGCTTCTAAAAGTTTTTCTTTAGTTTCTTTAGAGCACAGCTGGACAACATTATGCCTTCAACGGAAAATGTTATGCTAAGTTCTCTGGGATGTCGAGTATCGTGCCTTCCAAACTTCAATGCTGATACATACCATCCGTGTACTTTCGTAAACTTCTGATGCTCACCTCTTGATTAAAATAAGAGTGAAATATTAAAAGAAATGACGCTTCCATAGCTTGAATTTTCTTTGATATGAAAGTGTTTCAGATCGTTAGGAGTTATTAGAAAGTAACGCATTGTCGTTTACATATAAGTAGGAAAAAATAGAATCGTTTTATTTAGCCGACTTGTTTTCTGTTCAGCTGCCATGGTAGCAGCATACTTCCGTTCTCAGCTCTAACACCTTGTATCGCTCGCAGGACCGAGGCCAAGCCAGGCACTCGTGCTCTTTGCAGATCTAGGTGTGCTGACTTGGCAGTTGTGTGCATGCACTGCGCCGTGGTGGAACTTGCCTTCCTCACAGATGAGGGGGGTGGGGGTCTCGGGTTATTTGTTCCTTCCGTCAAATTGGCACCATAGTTCTTGGTGACCCGAGGTCGACTGCAACTACACTTACTCCTCTGGGGCCAGTGGGCCTATACCTAACCCGCAACACAAACCAGTGCATGTGGGTTTCCCAGGTGAGGGTTTTGTCAAGTGTTAGAACTATTTCAGCTTTTTTATATTCCACTATTCCATGCTCTCTTTTAATTCTTTATTGGTAGAAATATCTTTGATGCTCATTTCTCTACCTATTGTTAACGCAATTAACAACAATTCTGCGTCTTACTGTTCGGTCTGCTCCATCAACATCCCTTTAAAACAACAGTGTCCTTGGTTAGCATTTTCTTTATACAATAAAGCACTAATAATTTCTGCGCTTCAAATCTTTACGTTGCGCTTGCAACTGCGGAATAAATAAGTGCTTCATTAGGCAGGCTGCTGCAGCTGCCATAAAGGTAGTTCTTCTTCCCTCTTATCCGTCGCTCCAATTTTTTTTTTTTTTACATATTGTGATGCTTTAATGATCATCGGTTCAGGCTCAGGAGACGCCACCCTCAGTGTGCATAGATGCCGTTGATTTTTCTCTCATTTGAGACTAACAAGCAAGCCACCAGCAACTTGTCTCCGCAGTGCACATAACCGCCCCTAGCTGATGGACATGGTATTTTGAGAAGCAGATGTCGAGAAAATTTTCATACTTCATTATTTCTGAACTAAAATAAGAGAAAGATACGTCTGTGTAATGTAAATTATCTTTCTCTATATTTTGCAGCCAATTGCACAACATATTAAGTGCCTGATTAATTGTGCCGTGCCGTTAATTACGATGAATTAGTTTCTATTAATAATGTGATGCTTGACTTTATTTCACACAGCGGGTTAACATTTCTGTTTAATTCTAGAAAGTGTACAGGTATTTAATATTTCAAAGTAAATACTGCCGGTCTTCTTCACTCAGCAACTGGACTTGATGGCCTACTCATCTGTTTCTTCCACTTCAGAGCATGCAAAGCGCCAGCAAGTGCAGCTGTGCCACTTTTTTATTAAAGGAAAAAATATGCTCCTGACAACAGGACTCTTTTGTTTCCATCGCTTCGCAGTTTGTTTCAGCTTACATCTCAGTGCCTTTTATTCCCCAGAATTAAAAGAATAGATATTGCGCAGCTTGCTTGTGAACTCAAGTACAAACATTTAGATCTAACAGCACTGGCTTCGCGATAAGTTTGTTTCATTATTTAACTGGAAGAAGAAACAGAGTTACTATTCGGAGGTAAAATACGCACAGGTGTTCATTGATAGCAGTGGTCAACATTTAATTATTATCATTACCTATAATTGACAGTAACAAAAAAATAGATACCCGACTCATACTTTATTAATATTATTAAAAACTATTCAACCTATTACCATTAAGCCGTCATGCTCATTGTAATCCCTATGATATGAAATATACCTGTGAATCCACTCATGATGCTAAGGTTTTGTATACCAAAATGTTTTTGTGTTAGTACTGACGACCTCCATCGGAAATGCCACACCTGCAAAACTGATGTTTTATTGGCCAATGTTGCGCTGAATTGAGGGTCCACTGACTTCACCAAAAGAGATCAGCAGAACGTCATAAAAATTATCGGAAGTAACTTCACAAAAAGAGGTCCGCAGTGACATCACCAAGAAAGGTCAACTTTGACATAAAGAAGGGAGGTCATCCATGACATCATTAGGACGGGCCAGAAATAATATTACGTAAAGAGGATCAGCATGACCGTGAAAGACCATTCGTGATGTCAGAATAGGAATTTATCAGGAACATATCCACCGCTTCATATCCACCCATCGATTATAAGATTATATACCCTAGGCACACGATGCGTTTTAGGACCTATATCGCACTCGACTTACATGGGTATTGCACTATTGCCTTAAGGTAGTCATCCATCGTTGACCTACGATAGGTTGACATGGATGTCTTTCGAGATAATGGCAGCGACAACGGCAACGTTGCGTCATTCTCGAAGCCATTAACTTTCGTTCGCAGATTACCAATATCAATCGGAGGTCTAAATTAAGCCGCTACACCTCAGTGAGCTTTCAGAGCCGGTAATGAGCATAGATTCTATCGGTGAAAACTCGAAATTAAGTGCGTTCCTCCGGAGAAACAACTAGAGTATTAGAATGACGAAAATTATATTTAAAGTTTTATTGCCCCCTAATACAATTTTCTGATTATTCAGAATGTTGTTTCTACTTCCGTTGATATTTATGTGGTAAGTTTAAGAGAAACATTTAGCAGTGACTGTTCAACATGTCGTATCTGTTTTGTAAGGATATCATGGAATAGCAATTTTTATAGATTATTTTGTTACAAAAATATATTCTCAGTCATATTGATGAGTTGGTGCTATGATGTAATAAAGAAACGATATGACTTAACAAGGCACCGACGTCAAGTAATTTAATTAAAGGACGAACAGTATGATGCAAGTAGTAGTAAAATGAGTAGTAAAGGAGTAGTAAGGACGAATGTGGACAGCGGTTGACCTGTTACTACTACAGTATATACATTATATTTCCATACCAGGATATTCGTGATTCTTTCATGCACAAGACTATGCCTTTCATTACTATATTCTGCATTACTGTGCTGAAATGTCATCAGCGGTCATCTAGTTCTTGAAAGAATTGAACACTATCCTGTTACAGAACTGTGGACCACCTGCCGCCAACTTAATAGCCTGGCGCCGCCACGATGCATGGAACACCAAAGTCATCATCAGAATGATGATACAACGTAAGCGTTATATGTTGTCACCATACTGCAAGGAGAAGTAGCAATTTGATATAACGAGGCAGTAATGTGGTAGCATGTTGCAACGAGGTAACCATACCAACTGATGCAATAAGCAGCAACAAGCACCAGCGCTTGTTTGAGTTAGTCTACGGTGTCTGAACTGAATATTTCACTATCTCACGACACATATTGACGTATAAAGTCTATGGAAACTACATCAAGAATTTCATTATCTTTTATCTGCAGAATCTCATTTTTAGCAAAAATTGGAATCAGACCGGAACTACTAAGTTTTTGTATATTGTTGTAATTCATGTAAAATTATTCAACTGAAACTTTCAACTTCTTTGAAAATGAATGTTAGGGAATTGGCTGCTGTTACCCAACAACGTGACTTGGGAATTACTATTACAAACAAGCTACAACGCAGTCAGCAAGTTCACAAGAGTGTGAAAATGGCAAGCAGAGTACTGGGATTCATCGCAAAAAGTTTTGAACGCAAATCCGAGGACATCATCGTCCTCTTGTACAAGGCATTAGTGCGGCCACACATAGAGTTTGCTGTTCAATTTTGGTAGCCACATCTGTGCATAGATATCGCTAACATGGAGAGGGTCCAACGCAGAGCAACGAAATTGATATCACAGCTGCGAAACAAGCCGTATGAATGTCATCTAAAGGAACTGGGTCTGATCTCTCTCGAGCAAAGACTGCTCAGGGGGCAACTAATAGAAACATTCAAGTACTTCAATAGCTTCAACGACGTAACAATAACGGGACTCTTTGAAAGAGACCTCAATGATCGCTTGCGAAACAACGGTCAAAAACTCAAACATAAAGCTCGAAGAACGACCTTAGGTCAGCAGTTCTTTCCGTATTTCATAGTCAGCATTTGGAATAGACTCCATTCCGACGTAGCTAGTGCAGAATCAGTCAACGCGTTTAAAAATCGTCTCGGCATACATTGAGAGAGACATCCCCCCAGCTAAGGATTCTTCCTCCCGGAGTCGCACACTCTTAACGGCCAAAAGCCTCCGATGCTTCCCTAATCCGTCTTCTTCTCTCTTCCGCTCCAATTACACTGTCTGACATCTTTAACTCCGCATATCAGCGGCTATTGATCGTGATTGCGTGCATTCATGATCGTCACTTTTGCTGAGAATCTTCTCTCTAATCTTTTTTCTTCTTTTCTTTTCCCCAGTCTTTTATATCCTACTAACATAAAAACAATAGCTCATAGAGGGCCGTGGCGTAAGTTTCAGTGTCTCTTTTAGAATGGGCCTGTTGGTTCGTCTACTGCCGCCTATCTAGTCTAATCCTATCCTTCTGTGTTAGAACGACTATTCATTATTCTAGATATTACATGTGTACCCTGTCTATTGAGAGCAAAATGCGTCATGGCTATCCATAATGTCTTTCTAAGCTTAGTAACTGTAAAATATATACATCCTAAAATATTATAGTTCTTATATATCTAAATGTGCGCAAGTTACATTGTAATGCATATGTATTTCAGCAACAACTATTACACTTTAGCTGCACTGAAGTGCTGTAGCAGCAGCCTTGCGTTGTGAGCTGTTGGCACTGAGGTGCCGGGATCGAGTATCGAGCCAGGTGGGCGATATTTGTGACACTTGGGTGTGCTGAATCAGCAAGTTGCTCGATATACATATCTACCGTGGAGGCACATACCTTGCCCTAAAATGGGAGGGTAGGAGAGCGCCAGTCGTTGAATATGTCATCGATGACGCCATATCTCTTGATGACTATTGGTCGACTGCAGCCGCACTTACTCTTATGGGTCAGTTAGCCTATATTTGCAGCACGAACCAGTGCATGTGCCCTTCGCGTTAGAGGGTGCGGTAAAATTGGCTTTATCTTTTCATCTGCAGCATTTAAGCTACAAGCAGGTAAAGTTATCTGGGATAACGCCCATGTACACTAAAAACATGGCAATGGTTCATCGGTGTAAATCACTGTTTCCCACAAGGTTTCGTTCGAAGGCAAAGGTAAAGTCAACTTAGACCACACCCTCACCCGGGAAACCCCCATGCACTGGTTTGTGCTGCGGGTATAGGCCCACTGGCCCCAGATCAGTAAGTGTAGTCGCAGTCGCCCTCGGGTCACCATGAACTATGGCGCCAATTGGACTGAAGGAACAAATGACCCGAGACCCCCACCCCCCTCATCTCCGAAGGGGGGAAGATCTGCCACAGCGCCGTGCATACACACACAACTACCGAGTCAGCACACCAAGATCTGCAAAGAGCTCGAGTGTCTGGCGGAGTATCGAACCAGCGAGCGATACATGGTGTTAGAGCTGAGAACGGAAGCATGAAGCTACCAGGTTAAGTAGAAGGAGAAAATACAGCTGTTGTTCGCCGGCCTACTATTTTTGCCAACTTGATTGATTCTTGGAGGCGCGTTTTTATACAAAAAAAATATATTCTACCTTGTCTCTCCACAATGATGTCGTAAGTTCAACACTAAGAATAAGGAACAAAAAGTATTCACTTTCTGCTGAAACTTTTAAAATTTATTTCTTAACAACAGTAAAAAAAATTCAGAGCATCTTTTTATTCGAAATGGCCTCTTGTTTTTTTTTTTTTTTTTTTTTGCCATAGCATACCAACTGCACGACGTACCCTACTCGTATTTTAGATCTCTAAGAAAATGGTAAAGTAATGTGCAAGCTGAATCTAAGTTTGCCACAATATCATCGATGTGGGATCAAGTGGAGTTGCGTCATTTGCGTGAATGTGTTGCCCGTCACTATAATGGAGAATAAGCCAAACAAGCTCTGCAAAGAGCTTTCCTTCAAGTAGCGAAATAGTGTGGAGTGCAGCCAACGGCCTGATCCAAAGCCGCTAAAGCAGTTCATCTCACAACCGAAGTTTAGACAATTAAGCTTAAAAAGATTAAGGATGCATTCTACTGGGGGCCGCACTCAAGCCATTGAGGCTTGACTTGTTTGGAATTTCAGGCAGGTGCGTTGGCTTTGACCTGTTGAATTAAGTTTGATCTATATGATCCCGAATGCATACCGTAGTGTTTGGTAGAATTCAGAGTTGCTATTGACCGATCATCATTGGATTCTGACTGATCATTAGTTTCAGATTCATCACTGATTCAGATTCCTCACTTTCAATCTGATTCATTCTTAGATCTGACTCATTACTCGGTGTGTTGTTGGTTTCCTCGGAGTGTTGCCTTTCCTATAAAAGCTGCACTTTGAGCTTTGAAGTCCTAAGATTGTATTATCCACTAGACAGGTCCTGACCAATCTTAGGTTTCATTCCTATAGATATAGGCAACGAAAAGGGAAAAGCAATGCGCGCAGGCCTTATTACAAAACCTTAGAGTTTTTAAATATACGACTGACAGTCCAGATATCAGGTCCTATCCCTGCATTTGCATCAGCTCAGATCGTAACCAATGCTAGATTATGAATCTCTGCAGTATACTACACAAGTCCTATACCAAACTTTCTTCACCTACTTTGTCCCACTCTTTCTGAGCCGTAATATTAGAACGGATATTTTGCATTTTGTAAGTATCTTCAGGCTCGGTCTGTTTGAGCAGTTTGCAGTGTAGCTATTTAGCGAATTAATAGCAGTCTTCCTCAAAGGGGAAGTACATCCTGTTAGAGTATCACTGCTTTTGACTGCTCTTACTGTAAAAGAAATTCTTTATGTTTCCTCCTTAAAAAATGGCAAGGGAGATTAAGAAAGCCCCATTGACTTAGTCGAAAGCAAATTATTGATCTTTTGACTATCTCGGCTCTAATAGGAGATCAAAGACCTCAATCCTTATCAAAACTTTCGTTAATCGTTAGAGAAAAGGCGAAATAAAAGGAAAACCTTTTATTGCCCCGAAAGTAAAGTATCTCGGACTTGTTCCGGAGCGTTCTGCTTGTCTCTCGATTAATTATTGTTTTAGCCGGTCATTAATACCTCTAACTCCTTGTTGAAACCGGAGTAATGAGTCATAACTTGAGAATTCTTTGTCTGTAGAGCAGTCGCCAGTATGAGACTAACTAGCCCCCGTGTCTATTTTTCGGCAGTACAGCAATCAGCTAATTCGGTATAAGACTTTCAGAGAGACGGAAGTTCGTAAACTTGGGAGCCTGTGACCCTGATGGTTAAACCAGCACCTTCCGGTTTGCTAATGCTTCTAAGGAGAAGCTGCGAGTAACGGTGGATCTCCGTCTTGACTGACTATGATGGAAAGGCTTCATCTAGATTACTTGTAGAAACCTGGTGTGCAGTCGGCTTTGTGTATAGGTCGACGAGCCAAGAAGGTCTAAAGGTTTTGGGCCTCTCGGGAGCTCCGTTCTCGTGGGTTAAGAGTCAAAACTGAAGTCATCACTTCCTTGACTACGAAAATACCCCCGATTTTACTACGAGAATACAGTATTTGGTCTCGTTGTGTTCTCGGTAACCTTGTACCATAAGAAAGTGTAAATTTGTGCCTCTGCCGTGCCCTAGGGATTTTGCCCTGTGTGTCCCCAGGGTTAGGACTTTGGACCTCTGTAAAGTTGGCTAGCGGCGTTGGTCGTAAAGAGGTAGATAATCAGAATTATAAACTTGTTATGGGCCGATTGAGAAAAGCTCAGGGCTATTCCTTCTCTGGTAAACCTCTATTACGAGGAAATATTGGCTTCCTATAGGGCATCGTGTGATTGAGGCCGGTAAGATTGTAACATCATACTTTTACCCAGTCGACTCTACCTTAGTCTTGGTAGATTATCCGCGTGATCTGGCCTATGACTGGAGCTTCGCCGAAAGCGTACTCCCTCTCGGTAAGTGGATATTCTCCTTAAGCCCAACTATTTAAGGGAGAAGGCCGGTATAGGCACAGAGACTCTGTCTCCCCTTGTACCTTTTGAGTTACTGAATTCAAGGGAGGTTTCCGAAATTTCTTAGTCTAATCTGCTGTTCCAGCTGACTATTTTCTCCGTACGAGGTACATCTCCCCTCAGGAAAATCGTTATCTCCTGAGGTACTCGGGTATCTCTGAGACAGGAGACCAAAAAATACTTCAAGGCTTACAGCCTTAACCTTGATCGGTAATCTTCGGGATGCTCCCCTCGGTCTTACCGTAATTTCGTCCCGTCTGGTTTAGAGACGTTGATATATCTGAAGTTAGAGGCCATAGATTGTTCTGTCTGAGCCTCTCGCTGGCATTCCTTGAACAAGGCCTTCTCTTCGAAAGAGACCTTGTTCATGTCGGAATCATTCCTGCTGGAGAGAAAAAGATAGCTCAAAGGCCAAACTCTTAAATCTCCAGCAGACACCCTTTGAACTAAGGTTGGCTCCTTCAGTCGGGAGTTAAAACCTCGCTCCCGTCGGAATTCCCACCTGGTATTCGTCGACGCGCGGCCAGCGCGTTATCAGGCTGCCCCCATTGTCCGGCCACAGGACGCCGCTTTGTTTGTATGAGCTGGCTTTGGGTTTGGGGCTCTGGGTAGCCCTGAGTTGGAGGAAATGCCATTCTAAACGCGGATGAGGCCTTTTTGACCCAACCGCATCCCTGGGAGGAGATGAACAGGCTGGTGCTATAGCTGGGTACTCGGTCTTCCGCAGTCTGCTCCTCTCTTCCTTCCCTCAGGTAATACCACCTGATGCTCTTTTCCATTCCTTTTTCTGCTCTGCCGGAAGCGAGCCACTGCAAAAATTCTTCAAGTCCCAAGAGAGGAACCCAGAAAATTTTTCAAGTCTTAAAGGCACTGCTTCAATTAGAGTTAAAGTCCAGAGGGGATTCTCAGTAAAAAGTACAAGTTCTGGAACTGGTATCTTGAACATATTTCAGAGTTCTGGTAGCTGAGGAGAGGAGGTGTTCACATGTCGCGAGTTGATCGTATAATCATTTTCTTCACTATAACGGAAATAAAAAATCATCGTACCAGAATATCTTCCAGTCATCTCCACAGACACATAGTATACAGTAGCTATGCATCAAAGCCAATATAATAACACGTTTACCTTTGAACCCACACCTAATTACTATTGTACTAACCTCGTACAGCCTGGATGCTGCTCTAATACTAGAGGTAGTTACAGGTCAGCCACAATAGGTACTGATACCACAGCAGCAGGCAGGTAAAGCCAGGAGGAGAGATGGTGAGCAGCAATGCCAGTCACATAATCAACAATCAACTTCACCTTCATTAACCATAAATGTCATCNAATAATGCTAAACACACATAAACATTCCGTATTATAAGGAGAGTGATGCTTGACGGTCTTGTTTGTCTCTCTTTTTCTCTCACCACCTGTTTGTCTCCCTCTTTCTCTCACCACCTGTTTATCTCTCTCTTTCTCTCACCACTTGTTTGTCTCTCTCTTTCTCTCACCACCTGTTTGTGTCTCTTTTTCTCTCACCACCTGTTTGTCTCTCTCTCTTTCTCTCACCACCTGTTTGTCTTTCGCTTTCTCTCACCATCTGTTAGCTGACGTCCATCCAACAACTTGGTCATGAACGTTCATTTGTTTACCTGTCTCTTCTGTTTATCTGCTTATTCCAAAATTACTAAGCACATATCTACTGCAAGACTGCATATGACAGACCCTGCTTGCTGCTTCCGGTAGCGTACAAATAAGGTATATACTGAGGTCATTTAGACTGCATGCAGCTCAAGACTCAGTTTAAATATCAATAAACCCCTGCACATCCATGGGACTGCTTAAATCTCTGGCACTGTCGGTTCTGCACATAATCCTTGAGTGCACCTAACATTTACTACAACAGGCTCAATTGTCCACCTTCTCCGACATGCTGAGGTATCGTAGAAGTTGGTTGTATGGAGAGCCACTGATGTGCACTGATCGTAGAAAAAAGATATTTATTTTATAATATTTGTGGGATTGAAAATGATATATTTTCCTCCTGCTACGTTAAGTACTGTCATGTGACTACAGTGCAACACACCAAAGCTGGCTATTTTTAGGTGATTGTCTGATATTACTCACCACAATTCTCTAAATAGACAGCGAAAAAATGAACATCAATGATTTTTCGATGGGGACAAGCTCAATGAAGTGGCCGCAAAAAAATGAAATTGATAAACTGTGAAAAATAAATATATAAAACAAAGGGTTCCAAGGCAACAGGCAATCGACCGGTGGGTACGTGAGGATAGCGAACCCGTTCGTGGTAAGCTTTGCATTAGAGCATTCCCTTCAATTGCAGAAATATCTTAGCAGCGTTTACATAAGGTATATGTATGGCTAGTGGCCCCAAACCGTCATTATAAATGACAGTAGAAATTAGTATTTCACGAAAAATTCGGTGTCTCTTGTGCTTTTTACTTTTCAGTGGGCTTCTTAAATAAAAATTCAATATTCTGCCTCAAAAGCTGGATATACATTCTATGGTGCAGTCCAGTGGCATCTCCCGTGGCACTTTCGAACATGTCCAAATACGGTCATGCAGGCGAGCTAAGGTCCATCTGCTGGAGTTCCCGCGTGTGACTCCCGCAAGAAAATATTCCCCGTAGGAAGGTATCCATACTATACCATTTACAGAACTTGAATTTCTTCCTATCTTATTCTCATAGAGCGTGACAAGAAAAATATAAATACAGTTGCGAGCATAATTAAGGGACAAAATAAAAAATTTCATATCTCAAAAACTGTACAAATTTCAACGCTGAAATTTTAACACAAAAGAGGTATTGGGATACCTAATTATATCCTAAGAATTTATTACAATCCAAAGGATAAGAAAAAAGTTATGTATATTTAACTTATAATTATGAATTTAGTGTGAGCAGAATTAAGGGACACTTTTCAAATATTGTAATCTAAATCTTCAGTAACCCCATTTTCTTGCTTTTCCGAAGAAGAAGAAGACTGCTTACGTCATATGTAAACATTGCAAGTACTGCAAGCATGGCTACCCGGGAAAAAGTTGATAAATCTTTACGCATGAAATTTGTTAATTTACACAAACAAAATCTCAGCATCAGGGCAATCGCAGAACAGGT
>LQNS02278097.1:29082047-29108587 GCA_001587735.2 Parhyale hawaiensis | reverse complement strand
GGAGCTTTTCTTACAACTTTTGGGAGGCCGATTGTCCCTTTGTTGGGCCCGTAATTTCTTTCTCTTAATTTCCACTAAAGAACTGCTAATCTCTGAGCACAAAGATCAACTTGAAAGAAGTTTAATTTTGAAGTGGTCCAAAAGTGAACGCTGCTCAGCTCTACTCCAGGCGAAGTTCTCACTAGTGGCTTGAATAATAATTTAAATTGCATGAGAGATAGAATAGGTATAATGAAAAGGCTGCCTGGAGAAGAGGGCAACTCAGCTCCACTCCACGCGATATCCTCGCACGTTTTAACAATGGGACTTGATGAGCGAGATGATTTAAAGAAAAAAGTTGGTTGGTGCAGAGATCTGATGAGACGAATTAAAAGAAATTCGTTGTATTTATCATCAGATGCATCAAGTACGTGTGAGAGATATCTAAATTCTTAATTACTAGAGGGCCCGCGCTCTCAAAAATGAAAGCGAGAAATTTGTGATGACAATTCTTCATTGATGATATTAGATTAGATAGGCGGCAGTAGACGAACGAAAAGGCCCATTCTCAAAAAGACACCGGAACTTACTCCCCGGCCCTCTATGAGCAATTGCTATTATGTTAGTAGGATATAGAGGACTGGAGAAAAGAGAAAAAAGGGGGGAAGAGTCTCTGCCAAAAAGGCGATCATGAATGCACGCAAGCACGATCAAGAGCCGCTGACGTGCGGATGTTAGAGGCGTCAAACTGTGTAGGTGGAGCGGGAGAGAGAAGAAGACGGATTAAGGTGGCCTTGGAAGCATTGGCCATTAAGAGTTTGCGACTCCTGGAGGAAGAGTTCTTAGCTGTGGAGGATGCCTCTCCCAATGTATGTCAAGACGGTTTTTAAACGCGTTGACTGACTCCGCACTAAAAACATCGGAAGGGAATCTATTCCAAATGTTGACTGTGAAATACGGAATGAACTGCTGACTTAAGGTCGTTCTTCGAGCTTTATACTTGAGTTTTTGACCGTTGTTTCTCAAGCAATCATTGAGGTCACTTTCAAAGAGCCCCGTTGTAGGGTCGTTGTTTAAGCCATTCAAATTCTTGAATGTTTCGATTAGTTGCTCCCTGAGTCGTCTTTGCTCGAGAGAGATCAGACCCAGTTCTTCTAGGCGAGATTCATAAGGCTTATTTCGCAGCTGAGGTATCAATTTCGCTGCTCTGCGTTGGACTCTTTCCATGTTATCGATATCTTTCCATAGATGTGGCGACCAAAATTGGACAGCAAATTCGAAGTGTGGCCGCACTAACGCCTTGTAGAAGTTAACGATGATGTCCTTGGACTTGTATTCAAAATTTCTGGTGATGAATCCTAGTACTCTGCTTGCCATTTTCACACTTTTGTCAACTTGCTGACTGTGTTGTAATTTGTTTGTAATAGTGATTCCCAAGTCACATTGTTGGGTGACAGCAGCCAATACAATTCCGTTCATTTGCAACGGGGGTGAAGGTTTTATCAGCTATATGTGCATTACTGAGCATTTTACGACATTAAAGCCCATCTGCCACGTTGTGCTCCATTCCATGAGGGGGTTAAGATCTTGTTGGAGCTCGGCTCTTTTCGTGGCAGGATGACATAGTTTATTATCATCCACAAATTTACTGATTTTACTACGGATATTGAGATCGAGATCATTGATGGAAATTGAAAACAGAGGTGGACCAAGCACGCTACCTTGTGGAACCCCTGATGAAACGTGCGTCCAGGCGTTCGTTTCTCCTTCAAGCTTTACTCGCTGCTGCCGACCCGTAAGCCATGCCCTGATCCATCGCAAATCGTCTCCCTGGATGCCATGGGCTTCCAATTTTTTCATCAGCCGTTGATGGGGGACTTTGTCAAAACCCTTTTGTAAGTCTTGATAAACAAGGTCTACGCCCTTTTCTTCATCTTTAATATCTGTAACTTTTGAAAAAGTCCAGTAGGTTTGTTAAGCAGCTTCTAACATTTTGGAAGCCATACTGAGTACAAGGAGGTTTTAATAGAGACGAGAGCACCCTCTCTATTTATCTTAAGGGAGCGTTGCGAGTAAACTTTTCCCTTAAACTGGCTGAGTGGCTTATCCAATAGGAGAGCGGCATTGCCTCACGGATATGGTATCGGATATGGGCTGCTGCATCCTCAGGTGATCAATGATGGGCTTTTTCAAGAGGCGTTCGATGGTGTTGCTGACGACCGATGTAAGACTGATTGGTCGATAGTTGTTGGGGCTTTTCTTATCCCCCTTCTTATGTATCGGTATCACGATAGCTAGTTTCCAATCCTGAGGAACTTTTCCTGTTCTTAGAGACCGATTAAATATTCCGAGCAGTGGCTTCGCGATGACTGGAGCCATTTCCCGTAGTACACGGAGAGTAAGATTATCAGGGCCAGTGGATTTGTACACATTTCGGTGGGTTAGAACACATTTAGGTGGGTTAGTACACATTTAGGTTGGTTAGATCTACACATTTAGGTAGGTTACTAATATGCATATAGAGAAAAATGCTGCAACGGCCAACTCAAATTATCGTAAGAGAAGCGTGCTGCTTACTGAACAGTATTCTTTAAATCGTCTCCAGTACACTTCTTCCCTTAGATGACATGCGAAAAAAAAATTAACTTACTAGTAAGCCCTGAAACATCACTGAATTTAATTTTCGCTGCGTATCCCGTATACACAGTGATATAACTTCAGCGGAACAAAATTTTCGCGCCCAAGAAAGAAATCTTTCGTCAAAAGAGGACAGCAAGGTGGAATCTATATATTAATACGCTAGTACCTACCTATCTACGTACGTACTTACCTTTTGTATCACGCTCTTAATCATAAATAGAAAGAAGGAAATTCAAGCTTTATTGAGTTTGGGAACCTGGCGTATCTGTGATACGGCTGGTGACTAATCTCCCGGCCACAGGCCAGGTCTTTTTAACTGTTTATACGCCTGAAGTTTTCACGAATAAATCCTTGGAAACCTGTACCGTGGTTTGCTGCCAAAGGAATTCCACGGGTCCAGTTAGACAGAGCAACGTATAAATATACCCCACGGGTCCACTTAGACGGAGAAGCTTCAGTAATTATTATCAGCAAAAAGGCTGGTCGTATAAGATATCATACATCGAATCTCGGAGTTGTTTGTGATGTTGATGGGGAATTGCCATGGTACAATACGAAAGTTTCACTGATCTATCTGAAGCGCCTTAAGCCAGACAGTGAACGTTTCATGGGTGCTTCTAGCTTATATAAATATTCCACGGGTCCAATGATACGCGGAGGTCAGAAGTCCTGTGCAGCTGGGCAAGGTCTTTTTAATAATTTTATGCCTCTGGGCTCTTCTGAATGAACGAGTTGGGATCTGGAAAATTTCCATGTGGGGGTGGGCACAAGGAGTGCTAACAAAATTCAAGGGGAGGGGGGTTGCAATGAGACACACAGCTAGGCCCTAATAAGTAAACTTTTTTTCAAGGCCTCATATCCAGTAAAGAACACGTGTAACTTTTTAGGGAGGAATGACCTGGCTACTCCACAGAAGGAAATTCTGGATATTATTATCAAGCAAGAGGATGGATTTAATATATCACACACCGAGTCCCTGTATTGAAGTGTGGTGTTACCATGCTAAAGCATGACCGTTTCACGGGTCTGTCAGAAAGGCCCTGCATAGCCGTGAAAGTTTCACGGGTCCAACTAGTAAAGAATTACTACGTCTACTACGTCGTGGAAAATTGCTGCCCATGCGTTTCGTTGATTATCTACTAAATGTGTAGATCAAGAACAGAAAGAAAACATAATTTCGATGTAGAGAAAAAGTAATGAATATCAGACTCCACGGGAACGGCAATGAGAAGCTGGAAGAGCAAGAAATGCATTCAACGTTAATAACAATAAGTATTCGCGATTAGGGTAAGATCTCCAACGTGGCCTATTTTTCGCGTATCTAATTCGCTATGAGGGGGACACGAAACATACAAATATATAAAGAAATATACACACGACGGTGTTTATTATATTGTTTGATGTACATATAAAAGCAATCAACTCTTCAGCACCATGCACAGCACTGGTACTTACTTGTAGGTGATGACGAAGGGGGCATGGTACTCATGATGACCTTCTCCGGTCCGAAGTCATAGTACTTGAGCAGGTCGCTCTCCTGTTGGTCGCCTTTGAATTTTTCAACGGCCATCCGAATTTCCTGGAGATATTTTCTCTTGCGGAAAAGCGACGCCGGAAGAACGATGCCCACCGACAAGGGCAGCTTGGTCCCGTGCGGGGGCAGAATGAGGCCTTCTGACGGGGTGGTTGAGGTGCTTGTTGTGGTCGTGGTAGTCTTTGGAAAGAGCAAACGCAACATTATAGGCATAATAATGGGGGAAGTAGTAATTTTACTCACTTGGAGATATGGTCGTGCCTCGGTGGAACGAAGTAAACTAATAAAAGATTTGAGTGATATGTTCGAAGAGTAGATATTGTACTAAAGAGAAGCTGGAGCTAAGGTCTACGAAACAAACTATAAAGAAACGTTTGTAACATTAACTCTAAGTGTTTTGATTTGACTATCATACTGCGTTGATAATGATCTTTAAAATTAAAAATAGTACGGTTTGAGTAGTGTGTCTTGGACGTAGAGTTTCCATTTCGATGGGTGAACGGTCATTCAGCACATCACTTGCTACTGGCAACAACAACAACAAAAACCGGATGACGGCTGATTCAATGGGGAACTCTTCATCAGCAAATGGGAACGATTTCCCGCGAAAGAACAACCTGTCATCCCATCACTTGTTACGGGTGCAAATTCCGGCTAATTTTCAGGTTTATGGGTAAAGCGCCTCTCAGTCCATCACTTGCTGCTTGTAATAACAAAACAACACTATCCGGATGATTCCATGCCTATGGAATAGCTATTAGCCTCTTAGTACATAAATTGCTTCCGAGAACAACAACACTATGAGGATGATTCTATGCCTATGGAATACCTACTAACCTCTTAGTACATCATTTTCTGCTAAGAAAAACAACAATAACACTATTATTTCCTGGAAGAATGGACGTCTTGGACCATCGTTGCTTAATGAATAGGTATATAGGTGCATATATCCTCTCGCATTTTTGCTTTTCACCCTTGAAAACGTTTTGAGTTGAGCAAAACGAAAGCTTGGGTCAATAAAACTAAGATCTTGAAGATGTCTATTAATTCATTAAACAATAACACTATTGGAATGATTCTATGCGTATAGAATAACTACTAACCTCATAGTGCATCATTTTCTGCTGAGGACAACAACACTATCCGGATGATTCCATGCATGTGGGAGAACTGTTAACCTCTAAGTACATCGTTTTATGCTGGAAACAACAGTATCCGAGAGATTTCCAGGTCTGTGAGAGAACTACCTCGTAGTGCATCACTTTCTATCGAAAAAACATCAGTCAGGCAAAAATCCAAATCTCTGGAAGGTGTTCTAACTTTTGGCAGCCTAACACAACTTTGTTGGCAAAGTTGCAGCAGAATACACTCAGCATTGCGTCGGCCTGTTCCGCTGAGCTTGCAGGTGGATAGACATATTTTGAAATTGTTGCATTGGTAGCAAATTCTTGTGCATTATAGTCTGACCATATTATCAAGGCAGTTCTGTTGTGGCCAAATTCCTCTATAGCGCTGCCAATTCTATGAGTATTTTTGAGATTTCTCAATATACAGGTAGTGGACGGGGCTAAGATATGAGGCGTACAAAATCTCAGAAATATCCATAGAATTGGCAACGCTATAGGACAATTTTACCACAGCCAAACTGCCTTGATAAAATGGTCAGACTATAGTTTTGTATTAGTACGATCGAGAGGGCATCGAAGAGTTCACATGCTTATAGCAAATTTTCTAATTAAAGTTAATTAAAAGCGTTTGTTTCGGCATCCTGCACATGTACTGCATGCTCTGTCATATATAACAGTTTTCACTTATGATTAATGATATATACTTTTTTAGCGCAATGCTTTATGTAACGCATATAAATAATGTGTGAGTGGGACGCAAAGCGTCAATCAGCGAAGTTTCAAATTTCCTCTTGGTTTAATGTCAATGAATGTGATAAGGGCCCAAACTGCATGGCATTCGAATGAAAGGGAAAAGATGCTCCTCCATATTAGGTCATCCATTGAATTCGGAGGCACAGAGTTTTCATAAGTTTCAATGATAGAAAAAGATAGGACAGTAATTAGTTACTTTTATCACTGCGCAGAATCAGGAGGTTAGAGGCTAGATATACTAGATGGTATTCGATATTATTTGGTTGGCTAATAAACATCGGACGGAAACAACCAACGAGTTGCTTTTTAATTATCCTTTTTTTAGTGTCCAGTGTAACACACTGGCGTAGCCATTGAAGTGCTACCAGTATTATTTTATTGTGTATGTTATTACCACTATTAATATTGATAGTATGCTCCTTCACATACTCCTATACACTGCCAAGCGGTATGGGTCAATATCGACTATGAAGATATACCAGAGGATTAGCGTTGATTAATCCATGCCGGATGGAAGAAGGTAATTCTGCACTACGTTATTGGTATACTATGTGGCTTCCAAGAATTCGAATGCTCTTCAAGCTCTTGACAGTACCTTCTCTGTGAAAAATAGTCTCCCTGTATGATCCGAACTAATAAAATTCTTTAAAAAATTTTACTGCGACTGCAGCTTACCTTATAATCAATCACCTCTGTTGCCAGTGCGATCGATTTTAACTTACCATATTCTTAAATAGATGCTACGATTGCAACTGACCTTATCCTTAAAAACTCTGCTGCGGGTGCGGTTGCCTACTATGATGCCCTGGCCTCTCCGTCTTCCGTACTTTGCGAAGCCCGCAGTACCTTCCACAGATCCCGTCTGCTGCTGTACCAACGCCAGGACCAGCACCACCACCAGGAAAGCTTGCACCAAATTAGCTCGACACAGCATCGTGGTCATCTGAAACGGCAAATACAGTCATGTACCATTTGATTGGGAATTTCTTACGCTCACCGAGTCGGGGTAATATCCTTGTAATGAATTTAGATCAGCATATTTATGGATGAAAAATTTCCTTAAAGAAGAAAAGTAAAGGTAAAGTCAACTTGGCCGTAACCTCAACTGGGAAATCCACACGCACTTGGTTTGTGCTGCAGATATAGGCCCACTGGCCGCAGAAGAATAAGTACGGCTGCAGCCGACCACGGGTCATCAAGAACTATGGCGCCAAATTGATGGAAGCTTCAAATGACAAGCCCTTCCCCTCCGCTCCCCCTCATCTCTGAAGACGCAAGTACCCCCACGGCGCAGTGCGCACCCACAACTACCCAGTCAGGACGCCTAGATCAGAATAGATCTCGAGTGCCTGGGTAAGCCTCGAGCCTGCTCGCTAGCGCGCTGCTACCGTCGGCTTAAAGTAATAGAATTTCACCATGGGAATATTAATATTCGACATGTTATATCAAATGAAACCTTGGAGTGGACTTATCAGGCTCGCTTCTCTTTCTGGGATTAAATATTCCCCATGAAAGAAGCGAAGAGTAGCGATTATGTTTTCATTGAAGTTGTATAACTGTTTGCTTGTCCACCCAAAAAGAGGTAAAAGGAATTGAGCCGTCAACGCATTCTTTTTCAGGCAGTCAGGTGGGTTGACTGAGATGTGAAAAATGGAAACTATCTGGAGCAAGCTCTCATAAAAAATGGCGGCGTTAAATTTGTATTTGTAACTCTTTACTCAGCACTTACCGCGGGTGATGGTCTTAGGTCACGAGGAGTTCTAGTTATTTTTGAACCAGTAACTTTAAACCTTTCAGTTCACAGTGAAGCAGGCTAAAGGTCCTGACACTGACTCTCAAGGCCGCAGCTTCAAACCACACAACCAAGTAGGGAAGTTCTTTGCTGCGCTTGACATGATCAGTCAGCATTTGATCTGCGTACTGATCATCCACCAGTTTGGAGGATAAGGGGTAGCAGATTGTCGCATTGAGCCTTCCGCCACTGGCGCCATAGCTCTAAATGACCTGTGGTCGACTGCAATCGCATACTCCTCTGGGGCCTGGAAGCCTATCCCTGTTGCATGCATCTGTGCTTGTAGGTGTCTCAATTGGGGGTGCGGTCAAGTTGAATTTACTTTTACTAAATAATATTATTTCTACAGAAAAGGGACGATAAAGTCAGACACTAAATCTTAATGAATTAGTACAGTTCCGTAAAGGAGTTGCGACGGTGGCTCGCAGCGGCTTAACCCTAAACTGTCGAGTGTCAACTCTTCAAAACACTCATTTCAAGCAATTCTATTCTTACAAGACTCCTACGTTTGGTCCGCAGGTTTAGGGTTAAAAAGATACACTAAATGGCACTGGATAAACGATACTCAACAGATTACTTAAGTACCCTTAAGTAGCAGCATACGTCATATACGACGCTGCAAGTAAAGCTATTCGCTCGAGAACCAAAATTTTACTTGGTACTGACAGGGTTAACATGATTAGTGGAGTTCAAAATAAGTAAGCTGATTTAGCGCTGGGAAGAATAGTGGGGTTGGAGGCCCTGTCGGAAACTTTGTTTCATTGTAATAACTTTTGAACTTTAGGGTAATCGCACTGAATAATAAATTCATCTGCTCAATAGATATTACGGGGTTTATTTGGAAATTTGTTGGTCATGAGAGGGTTAAACAGCGGGTGATGGGAGCCCCCACAGGACTCAGATTTCCTGTGAATGGTGCGTTCTGCTTACTTAGATTCCCATTAATGAAGAACTTGTGAGACAACAATGACTTCCGCAGGAATGGCAGAGGCATTCCAGCAATTAAAACCTGAATGACCGACTGTCTCAACTCTCTGAACTTCTCGTGCAATTGTTGAAGCTCTCCATCGAGCAGCGGCAACTTGAATAGAATGAAGTTCACTCGTACTCGAGATGGCAGTCATAGCATTGGGTTTATTTCTGATATTTCTACAGAATTTCCTCTCACATAGACTATACAATACATTGACTGGACACCTGCCCCTACACCGAGAACGGAAATAATAGCTTCAGCACAAAATTGACCATGTCTCATTTTTGCGCGAAACTTCCCTGCAGCAATTCAAGCCTACGCAATTATGCTTATCCTGTTTCGTCTGCGCCCACGAGGAGAGAAAAAAAAAAACTCTGATGAGCACTGTGAGAAGTATCATGCTATATTTATTCACTCCCACCTTATCATACAGTATGCTAGCAAGGGTAAAAGACAGACAGTGTAGCAGGACCAGCAGCTTACAGAAATTCTAACATACTTAACTGTGACTGCTCCAAAAAAGCGGAAAGAAAGGGGGGGGGGGGGAGGAACTAACCTAAGGTAATATGAGGTGCAAAAGTAAAGTCAACTTTACCGCACACCCTAACTGGGAAACCCACAAGCACTTGTTCATGCTGCACATGTATGCCAACTGGCTCTAGAGGAGTGCACGGCTACAGTGAACCACAGATCGTCAAAAGTTATGGCGCCAGCAACGGAAGGCTTTTGTGCGACGACCTGCAGCCCCCGACAAGCCTTATTTCTTGTTAGGGTCACTACTCCCGCAGTAGCATCCGGGCATTAAATGCTGACTCTTCAAGTGAAGGGCAAGAACCTGCTGACAGAAATACAGCCTCGAACCTACTCATTCCGTATCTGACTGCATTACTCAATATTCTGCCGCTGCGTGTATACATGAATATTATTAATCAATGTGAATTTAAGCTCATCTTATTACGCGTATACCAGTACAGGCTTGAGTGTCATAAGCATCATTAATGCGAGGATTAATTAAAACTTATTCGCTAAAATATCAAAACAGCTGACCTTGTACGCATATTTAATAGCGTTGACGTGAGGTTTCAGCTAATTATCTCTTTGACAGCACCTTCCAATGGGAAACCGACATGCACCACTAGTTCGGGCTGCAGATATAGGCCAACTGGTGCCAGAGGAGTAAGTACAGCAGCAGCCGACCACGGGTCATGGAGAACTATGGTGCTGTAGTTAAAATTTCAACGACCCGTGACCCCTGCCCTCCCATTCTTGGGAAGGTAAGTGCCCCCACGGAGCTGTGCATACTAAGCAAGTTTGCTGACTCAGCATGCCGGATGCCACAAAGACCGTTCGGCTGGCTCGTCGCTCGATCCCGGCTCCTTTATTACACTAGTCAAGCACGCATAGCTTGCTGCTGCGGAACTCCCGTCACATCATTAGCGGCATTAATATCATTATTCCGCCATCTTAATCCACATTCACTGAACTGTAATAACCACTGGCCTTGAGCATCGCTACAAAGATTAGTATGAGAGCTTAGTCATCTTATTACACATTCACCGAAACGTAAAGGCTACTGGCCTTGAGTATCATGAGCAGTAACCTCAAGGACCATTTGGCGTTGGTCGACTCTCTCGCTCCCCCGTCCGGAGCTAATGCACAAATACGATCTCATGGCTCGACGCCAAGAGCACCAAATGCGTTATGTCCTTCGCTCTGTTTCGAAACAAAGAATATCTGCTCCTCGCTTCGCCTGCCTTCATTACTGCTTGAGTTGGGAGACAGCAGCGTGTGCTATTTTTTACTCCTCTATACAACTGGAGCCGTCATATCGTAACGTCACGCGACGCAGAGAGTTCACCCTTTAATCTTCGTCTCAACGATTACCTCTACGAATTGATTACGTCAGACCCGAAGCTCGGAAATAGGGTGCTGCAAGAGTGAGGATCAGAATAGTTTATGAGTTAGAATAATCGTATTTCCTACCCGTTGCACTGGGTTTCAGTGAAGAAATTGCATCGTACATTATGTTCCCATAATAAGGATGAAATTTACGGTAATCACCTATAAATTAATTATGAAATTATTATCGTGTATATCAATGTAAAGGAAAAGCACCACAAAATCCATGCATTCCCCATAAACTAAAAAAGACCCTTTAAGTTACCTCTCAGATGATAAGAAAATGCAGGTATTGCCCTTAGAAACATTGTTGTTCATAATACGAGAATTTTAGAGTTGCTGACCCAATTGCAATGTCCATTTATGCATATAGAAATGCTACGCAACCAGTCTACGTCTTCACTAAAAAAATGCAGAGGATCCTTTGTGGAATCGACGAAGTACTGAACTAAAAAAGCTGACTTAAGTTATTTGTCTCGCAAGCGGCCTACTTCGTAAAACATGAAGCAAAAGCTGATGGAAAAATGCCAAATTGAATGCAAGACAAACTTATGAATTTACTGCACAAAAGGCCTACTGCAAAGGCTAAATATGAAGCAAAAGCTAATGAAAAACGACGTCGACCACGTAGCTCGAGCTGCAACTACAGTTAAGAAGAATTGAAGCGGATGGTTCTTTCGATCGTACCTTCTCTTCACAACAGACGAGTACAATGCTCACCTAATAGACCAACTTGTACTGTCTAGGATAGAATACTGCTCACCTCTTTGGATACCGAACAAACGGAAAGACCTATATAGAGCACCTTAGGAATATCCAGAGATTATTCACTGCTAAAATTCGAGGCATGCAAAAATGAAATTATCATGAAAGACTTCCCTAGCTTCAATTATTGCACTCAATTCAATGGAGATTCGAGCACTTCACAATTATACGCGTTTGGAAAACGCTGAAAAATTTTCTGGCAATGGAGATGAACTGATTGTTGCCGCTCAGTCGATGCGCATCCCTCTCAGATACGATGGGCGGAGATGAATTTGGAACGGAATATTCTAACGTTTCAACGTTAGGGATGCGAGGCTGCTCAGTGAAATGCCCAGTCCATATACCGCAACAGTACTTGACTTTTAGGTCATAAGTGGCCTCTGACGCTGGCAGCCAAAATGGGAAAAATAGGATTTTCTTAAGAGCTATTATGAACATATCCAGACACGGTGATGCAGGCAAGCGCCCGAGTGCGTCCCCGCCGTATCCAAGATACCTTCTCCGCAAGAAAAATGTTGGGTACCTTGGAATTATTTTCTTTAGTATTAGATAGGGGGAAAAGAATAGATCTTGAGAAAATCCCATGTTTGCCATTGCCGACTTATGGCCGCCAGCATCAGACCTAAGAGTGAAGTAATGTTGCGGTCTATGCCCCCGTCATATCCGAATCATCACTGAAAATGAATCTGTGAATTTCAAGAACTTACTGGACTCGTACTCATTGAAAGGGCCAGAGAACCAGCAATAAGCGGTTACGTGCAATGTGAGGACAATCGCGAGAGCTGTTCTGCTGGTAACGGAACGCAATAGCACCTCTGCAAGACATGGGAGTTGGACATAACGTCACCTGGACTCCGTTCGAAGAATTTCCGAGGCATTCAAAGTAAGGTAACTGTAGTCAAAATTAAGTTATGTGTTTTACCGCCCAACGGGCAAATCTCCGCGAGTGGAATATGCAGCCAAAGCTCCAAGAGGACAGTTGCATGTAACTCTTCATTTGTCGTCTCGGTCCAACGGTGCGCTGCAAATGAGAATTTAATGACTGCACAAGAAAATGCATCAAGAGCAGGAAACGACGGGACAAGCCGTAAATTTGGGCTGAGTGTGAGGACACAAATCTGTCTCCGAGGGAGAGCCATTCGGCGCCACCGAGGACATCTTTCCTGGTCTTACAGACCAAGAAACAATGTCAAGGGAATCTTGCATAATTTATTTTTGGACTGAAGGAAGTGTTTGAGTGATGGAAACGTACAGAATGTATTTTATGTTATGTTAAACTATGTTTGTCACTGTTAAAAGACCGTAACCATGATATGGTTTAGTCATAGGAGGCAGTCTGACAGACTCTCTAGTTGATTTGTTATCATCCTCATCAAGCCACTGTTACTTATTACTCGCCGCTCGGCTACTTTTGTGCCGTCTTATCGTCGTGAGGTGGTGTAAGGAGAAGAACGTAACTTGACGTTTCAATGTGTTTTATAGGTTCTTCCGATCACATACAATTTTAGGAATTCCTACAGGGCTACCGGGGGTCGTGAGTTCGTTATTGATAGTGCACGCAGGCACTAAGGCAAGGGAATAGTGTTTGGCGGAGTTTGGTCTTGGCTGAGGGAACTAACTAGCACACCAACACGTAGAATGGAGATACGGAGCGCAACTGCCGGGTCCTGTTGGCTGGGGTTGCCGGCTAACGAAGACGAGGTCCTGCGCACGGTCCGGCACTTATATTGAACCTCGAGAAGGAAGTTTTGCACCTCGAGATTCGACTCGGTGGGCATTGCTGTCTCCAATCTTAGCTATACTATGTGTTGGGATTTTAACACAATCTTGAAATAAGTGCTAGCTTAGGTCCGCCATTTCCTAGACTCCGCTAACTACGCAGTGAAGCAATTCTTACATTAGCTACACTAACATATTTGGCTTGCATCTGTACGGGGCTAAACACATGTGGTTAAATTTTAGGAGAATTTAGGTGACACTCGTCCATGGCTTGCACGTGGAGTCCCAGGCTTCCGTGTCAGAAGTAAGGGCCGGCAGCTGCGTCTGAACAGGCCCCAAGGATTGCTTGTACTGATGCGAAGGCCTCCGTGAATATCTCTAACAAACTATGTCCAAAGTAATTAGGGTTTATAAAAGGCCTTAATTCATAAAATTATTTGAATAGCATATATATATATCAGCAACGTTCTTTATTTTCAACATCTTTAATTACCTCCGCCAAGGAGGTTATGTTTTCGTCGTGTTTGTCTTTCTGTCTATTTGTCTGTCTGTCACCAAGATAACTCAAAAAGTTATGAGCCGATTTGGACGAAATTTACAGGGATTATTAGGTATGTTAGGAGGAACAGATGATTAACTTTTGGTAAAGATATGTCCGTCCATTTGTTTCTTTGTCTGCCTCATTCTTCTCAATGCCATAACTCAAAAAGTTATGGATGGATTTTTATAAAATTAACACGAGTCGTTAGATATATAACAAAGAGTAAATGGCCAAATTTTGGTAATGATCCGCTAGTTCGTTTGTTTGTCGCTTTTTTAATTTTATGCTTGTTAGCACAATAACTCAAAAAATAATGAATGGATCTTTATGAAATTTATAGGGGTTGTGAGTAATGTTAAGACAGAAATGATTAAATCTTGGTGCAGCTCGGTTAGTTCGTCTGTAGGTTTGATTCATGTTTGTCATAACGTTTGTTAGCAGCATAAAGGCACAAACGATTAAACTTTAGAGTTTATACAAAGAAAGTTATGGTTTCAGAGTCAATTTGAAATTTTTACTGCCGTTGCCTAGCTTGGAGGAGGTATGCGCTCTCAGAATGCTCTAGTTAAAGATGCGATCATATTTACCTCATTTACATTTGATGTACTGTATAGTAAATTTTTGAATAGTCTAAAAATTAAAATTCCACTCTCAGTTGTCGTCTAAATAAAGATAATCCACTTTAGCTAAATTTAAGGAAGGCAGGTTGGTTCGCTAGAATTTATTTTTTGGACGGCTAAAGGGAAAAGGCCGCAAAAACCGTTTTTAAACTTAAGAGTCAAATCACATTGAAGGCTGATATCTAACAGCAATCAGAAGGGCTTTTAAGTGCAAAAAGTTTAGTGCAACTTCTGTGGTAGAATTGCAAATATTGAGGGCAGAGGTAGCGTCGGCAGGGAGGAAGAGAGGAGGGTTTATTTATGTGTTTCGTCGAAAGCGGCACCACCACAGTTGAGCTGACAGGTTGTCATACGCTTGGAGCTTGTGGTGCTACTGAAGACGAGAAAAAAGGTTAAAGTACCTATGCAGTTTGATCCGGGGCCTGAATGGTAATCTTAGACGATTATAGTAAGTATCTCTGCGAAGAGCTCTAGCGTTTTGTGCCATTAACTGTCTGGTCAGTTTCGTGTCGTGACTGTTGACTGTATAATTTCGAGGACCTCCAGAGGCAAGGTGAAGGGAAAGTGAAGTGCCCGGCAATCTCACTCTTCATTAATACACAGTTGTTTATTCCTTGCTTGTCCCTCCGTACGAATGAGGGATTTGAAATCAAATGAGAGAAGACTTTTTAGTGGTAGAAGAGGAACGTATGCTAGATTGTACTTTCCCAGCGAATATTCTTTCCTGCGTTCACAGTGCGCATATTGAGGATACAAACGAGGTACAAAGGAAAAAAATATTCCTGTGAGCAGAACGAAAATGAAGGGCGAGGGGAACTGGAGCTTCGTTAAGTAATTATTTTCTGCCGTCATTTCGTGAAGGGGTGGGCTACTAGTCCTTAAAAACATCAGTTATCGTGGAACAGGCAATCTTCGCAATCTCCAATATATACATCAAGTTTGGTTGTAAAATACGGCACCATTTTAAAATCAAGATCAGGGCAGAGATGATTGATCTGAATGACATTATTAAAATTTGTTCAGCTAAACGCATTTACCATAGGGTCCAACTTTAAATACAAAAACAAACCTCCCACACCACTTCAGTCACGTGTCATCTATCGTTTCAAATGCAGAGAGAGAATGCAATGCCTCGTACACCAGTAGCACTGGACAACAATGTAAAGTCCGCATTTACCAACATTTAGGTCGATCCAGTTGAACCGGTTTACCACTTGCAAAGCCTTCACATTCAGTTCTCTGACTACATGCTGAGCAAAACAACCATTTCATCAGCAAGAATGACTTCTCAATCATTGACTCTTTTAATCCAATCAAACTCGCAACATTAGAATCCCTCTAAATCCACAGAACAAGACCTAGCCTCTACATCATGACCTCAGCTGTACCTCTTAACACAATCCACGACTACTAGCTTCACATCTGCCAACTGTACAGGAGCTGACATCCGGCCCCTTCTCGTATCTCTTTTCATTTGCTTTTTAAACTTCCCCCCATGACTGACGTTTTTCCTCCAACTGTACATGATTATTTTCCTCCGCATCCCATATCGTCCTACTCTTATATAAGGACCCTCCAAGCGTATAACGGTCATTCGCCTTTTAGGTCTCCCCCAGTCAGCATCGGCACAAACCTAGTTTATATGAAATAAAATTACTCCTTTTAGATTTTTCCCACTTCATTCCTTTATAGTTTAATATTCTGATGATGGGAGATTGATAATCCCGAAACGTCAAATTATAGTTCACTAGTCGAAAGTCATTTGTGGTTTGTCTTTAGAATAGAAATTTGATTTAGATATGGACGGTGGTTTCGACCCTACTGGTCATCATCAACATTCTGAAACAACAAACATAAAAAATGATACACTACATATAGCCTACCAAGTCACTGCCTATTCAAATTAGCTCCAAATAAATTTCTTTCGAGTCTATTGACGGGCTATCTTCAGAGGATAGGATGACTGCATGTCGTTGAGATTCGGTTTCAGTTTGTTAATGAAAAATGACTCCAGCATTCGCGGGTTGGAACATGAGTTTGCACACCCGAGGATTGAGAAGTTTTGCAGTACTTTAGGACTATTGCATTACTAAGCATGGGTGCGTATTGCTGAATACGATGGTGGTGTTAAGGGGTTGTCTGTCGTAAAGCTCCTACCCATTATTGTAACCCATACGCTTGAAAACTCTGACCCTCAGTGCGCGCATGGAAGAACCCTCGTACGCAGACCCACACGATGGGCAACAGAACTGGTATATAATAGGGGAGAGCTTATGAGTAGGTAGCTTGCCCTTAAACGGAAACATAGTTCCAATCCTAAAATTGTTCATTAAAACAATTCGAAAGTCTATGCACATAACATATTTATTTGCTAGGGATACCAAATCGATTTTAAGTTTCTCCGACTGAGGGCCGAAGGAAGGTAGAGAGACAAACAGCTTCTTTTTCTCCACGGTCGGTACCACAATTGGGTAGGAGTACTTGCTATCTGAAAGTTTCTTAATAAAACCATGAACTAAATGCAGCGGATAACAATTTTTCGAGAAGTAATCTCTTATAACACCTTATACACTCCGTGTTGCGTGTACCCCAATGCTGCGTACACGCAACGTCTGCCATTGACGGGCTGCAGTGTACAAAACATAAAACCCATAACTGAAATGAACATCACTGACAGTACAAAATAAAGCTTCACCTCATGAACCGGACATGCTGCGTCAGTTTTTAAATTTCTTCGCCCAGTGAAAAAAAAAACTGACCACACGCAAATGATAAATAAAAATAGATCGTCAAGTTACTCTACTCAGTGGCCCAGTGGTGAAAGTTCCTGATTCAATCATTGCCATGATGTCTGGCGCTCTATTCCCGAGCCACCAAAAGAAGCCGTGCTGAACGGCGATGCAGCGTCAGCATTTCTCGTCCGCTCTATAGTTCACTTGAAGCTGTCAAGTAGTTCACTTGTAGCTGTCAAGAGCCTGCCGTCAATGACGCCGAACCTCTGACATGCTGGGGTCGACTGCAGCCGTACGATCCCGTGCGGTCAAGGCCACTTTACTCCGACCTCTAGAAGATATCCCACCCTATATCTTAAATTAACTTCCCCAATTTTACAGGTGATCCAATAGAAGACCACATGTTTAACATTAACAGAAGCTTCCAGGCTATGCATATGCAAGATAGCCTATTGTGTGCCGAGTCCTCTCACCTGAGACGCCTCCCGTGTCAAAGTAGGACCCCTCATCAATGGCACGCCTTGTCTCCCATGTGAAGTTTTATACATAGTGAAGTCGTCAGGTAATTCCGTACTTTGGGAACCAAACCTCCGACGGGACTGCATGGCCGGCTGCCTGGAGATTACCGGTGTCATACGTAAGTACGATTGTTGGACTACAAGGGTTGCGAGACTCGGTCGTCAATTATGCTACAGCAAAATGACTCGCGAGTTGCTCATCCTAGCAACAAGTTGGGCTTGTGAAAGTATACGTGGCCCCGCCATCTATCTTTCTATATTATACTAAAAGTCTGTTAACCTTGTTTGTTTCCTTGTTTATTTGTGTCACGTTTATTTGTGTGTTGTTTGACACAGCTTCTTCGCTTTTAGACGGGAAGAAATTCTTTGGACTAGGGGACAGCCTCATTGTATCCATGGATTAGCTCTTTAATTCGAATGTATCTGTGATACGGAAGTTAAACTGAACCCGGCTTCAAGAACGGGCATGATAAATTCATCGGTGCCGTAGGAAATACAACTGAAATTTATAACATACTAGACGACCCGAGACCCGTTGGGTCGTCATCACGATCGTCTTATCTGTCTTTCGTGTCCATTTTGCTTCTTTCTCACCTATTACTCATACTGATTTTTCTTCCATCTGTTCTTCCTCTTATTTCCTTAATTGCTGTTCCCATGCGTGTTGCTCCTGTGTGGGAACACCCTCGTGTATGGGTTCCACGTGTCTATTATCACACTACGTGTCCCTTCATTCTTCCTCTGTGACAACTCCTTTGTTGTTGAAACGGAGACTTAAACTTCTGAATATAATAATAGTCACGATCGTCTGTGTTTATTTATTTAGCTGGTCGTAAACCACACGCTATTCGGCCGTCCTCTCCTGCCCGTCAAGGAGCGGCCCATACGGCTTTCTGTCAACAGATTCTATGCTTGTCTAACGAATATTCAACACGAAGTCTGAAAGCAAATTCGATTTATATGTTACGTTTTCCAGTTGTATTTCCAGAGCAACTTTTAAATTATCGTGCCTATTCTTGCAATCAAGGTGCAGGTTCCACGTGTGTATCACAGATACAATCGAATTAAAGGGCTAATCTATGACAGATAGGATAGGGCATAGGCCATACCACCATAGCTCCCCATAGGTCCATCAAATTTATTCCCTATCTAAAAGTTAAGAAACTGTGTCAAACAAGACACAAGTGAATAAATAAACAAGACACAAGCAAGGCCGGTTCACAGACTTTTAGTATAATATAGATAGATAGATAAATTGACTTTACTTATAGCCTGGGTGTTGAATATTCGCTAGAGAAGCAAAGAATCTGTTGATAGTGAGCCGTACGGGCCGCTCCTTGACAGCACAGGACGGCCGATAGCGCGTGGTTTATGCCCAGCTAAATAACACCTGCTTTTTATGCGAAAGCGAAGACGATCGCAATGACGACCCAACGGGTCACGGGCCGTATAGTATTATACGAAAAACTCTGCTAACTTTGCTTGTTTATTCACTTGTGTCAAGTTGATTTACTTGTGTCTTGTTTGACACAGCTTCTTCTCTTTTAGACGGGAAGAAATTCGAGGGAAGAAGGTTTAATTTGATTGTATCTGTGATACGAAAGTTAAACTGAGCTCAGCCCCAGTTCATTTACTACAGACTGTAGTAATCGTATTGATTGGAATAAAGGACGTTCAGGTGCCATGGCTGGAAGGAGTAGTTTTAGACGTCTGCTGAACAAAGTGTTTATTGACCAAGCTTTCGACTGTCTAAGCGACACCCGTCTTCAGGGTACAACAGATTCACATCATGATTTAGTTAATAATTTTTCTTTCCAAACATATTGGTATCCTATTTACGGATTTTGTGTGTATCTCTCGTTGTTTGAATTTCGGCTGTATCTTGAAGACGAGTGTCGCTTAGACACTCGAAAGCTTGGTCTATAAAAACTTTGTTTCGCAGACGTCTAAAACTACTCTTTCAAGACTGTAGTGAATGAACTGGGGCTCAGTTTCAAGAACGGGCACGATAAATGCAACAGGGCTGCTGAAATAGGTAGCATATAACTTGATTTTGCTTACAGCCTGGGTGTTGAATATTCGTTAGAGAAGGAAAGAATCTGTTGATAGTGAACCGCACGGGCAGCTCCTTGGGTAGGAGAAGACGGCCGAATACCAGGTGGTCTATGTTCAACTAAATGACACCTGCTTTTTTGTGGAAGCAAAGATGATCGTGATGACGATCCAACGGGTCACGGGCCGTCTAGTTAAGCCTGCAGCGCGAATCAGTGCGTGTATGTTTCCCAGTTGAGGGTGCGTTGAAGTTGACTTTACCTCCACTTTCATCAAGCAAAATCTTCCTAAGAATTTGGGCTGGATAATAATAATTTAATATAGTATATACTAAAAAGCAAGAATAAATAAATTGAGGATCCAACTGCGTTCGACATCGTCTATAAACGTTTTTGATACGATGCTGAAATTTTTTTCGAATGCAGCATGAAAATTTACAGTACATCAAAATTGTTTTCAAAATGTCAAGTGCACGAAATTTAGCTAATCATTGCAGGATTCCCAGTTCTGGAAATTCCCACCATCAACATCTCTCTTAACTTTTTCAACGAATAAAAAATAAAATAAAACCCGTGGACACACGCATAAACTTCGACATTATCGCTGAAGCGGCCTATAGAGTTTTCCCTTTCTGTTCAATGGGCTATTAAACAAGCAAACTGTTACCAATTCATCTAACCAATAATGCCCTAAAACATAGCCTACAAAAGTTCTTCTTATTGCCATAAGCGCACGATCGAGAAATGCAGCAAATCGATGCTCCAGTGGAGTCAGAAAAACTGCCAGAACAAAGCAAAGTGTTAGCAGTTGAGCTAACCAATTGTGCCCCGAAAATTCGTGGAAATCGTCGCCTTTAATACCCGAAGCACCATTGAGAAAATGCAGAACGTCTGTCGTCCTCCGTTACGAGGACCTTGTCTTGAGTCCGTGCCAGCTCTCTCTCTCTACCATAGCTCTGATATTCTCTGCTATGCGACCTGGCAGAGAAAAAAAAAAGAAAATTGTTCCAGTCTGCTGCCGAGTTCCATGTTGACAAGTGGCCATTATTCGATTAAACTGCTTTTCCGCGCTCCGGAGCCGCAGTATTTTTTCACTACAGAGAAAAATATTTTCTGTTATTGGAAATACTGCAGATGGAAAACATGGAAAACAGGATGAATATAGGAGATAAATATCAGGAGGGCATCATAAATTAATAGTGAATCTCTCCTGTAGATCTCTCCATCCTAAATTGGATCTAGGACAAAAAACAAAAAAAGGGACACGGAAAATAAAATAACGAAAGAACCAGAAATCCTTGTTATTGCGTCGTGTTTCCACATTGGGTCAGAGAGCGTGAAAGAACACATATCGACATAAAAAAATGATAGAGGTTTGAAAAAGGCCCTGACGCTGGTATTCAATACCAATTTCATTTCTAATCAATATAACAATAAGAGCGTATAGCTGTGATAAAAGTGATCAATGTAATGATCAAAGTAGTGATAGATTAGCATTGGCATCAATGTGACCAAAGTAGTTATAAAAAGTGAGTATATCTGTTTGTGTTATCTATCTATTCACATATAAATGGAGAACTAACGGCACTATTTCAGTTTCTGAAGAAAAACTTTCCCCTTGCACCATTAATAATATGTACATTGGGAAAATAAATATTCGTACACCATGAAATTGCTTATTTAAAAAGTCTAGCGAATCAAAAATAAATATATTGATGCAGTATTTGCATTTTTTCATAAACAATACACCCGCATCAGAAAAACATGAAAATTCTTGTATTATAAAAATTATAAAACATTTTATATATTTTGGGCGGAAAAAAGTATTCGGACAACAGAAAACGATTTTAAAACAACATTTAATATTTTGTGGAGTAGCCTTTGTTCAGTTCAAGGGTAATTAATCTCTCGCTATATTGTTTTTTATCAAACCTTGACATGTTTCCTGAAGGAATTTAGCCAATTCTTCCTTGCAGATATATTTGAGTTACGGAATGGACTTCAGTCTCCTCACATTAATGTTTAATTTCAGAAATCGCCACATATTTTCCATCGGATTTAAATCCGGAAACTGTCTTGGCCATTCCAGTTGTTGTAAATGATTATCGGTGAACCATTCCTTCGTGGTTTTCGCCGTATGCTTTGGGTCGTTGTCCTCTAGAAAAACGAATTATTGCGGTAGCCCGAGTTTTTTGAGCCAACGCATGCAAAGGTTTCCTCAAAATGTTGTGATACATATGAGCGTTCATTCTCCCTTCTATGGTATGAATGTAACCTGTTCCACGTGATGAAAAGCATCCTCAAATCATAAAGTTACCACCACCAAATTTCCTAGTGGGAATGGAATGGTGTTTTTGGTGCGAATGCCGGTCCGTCCTTCCTCCACATTTGGTGCTTTGAATTTCGTCCACATAGCTCTATTTTAGTCTCATCCGACCACAATACGTTTTCCCAGAACGACTCAGGCTTGTCTTTGTGCTCACAGACGAATTTCAAACCAGCTTCCCTGTTTCATTTCGACAGCATTGGAGTTTTGCGAGGAGTTTGAGAACTTAAATTGTTTTGTGCAGCTCGTGGCCTATTGTACGAAGGTTAACGCTTGCCTCTGCTGCTAGCAAGTCTTCCTGAAGCTCTTTGCGAGTAGTCATGGGATTTTCGGACACTTTCCTGACCATTTTTTTAAGCTCTAGGGGGATTCTTCCGCCGCCGGCCAGATCTAAGTTGGTTTTCGACGGTTTTCTAACTTTTAAACCTTTTGATAACTGACACGATGGTGGTAAACAGTATTTTGAGTGTCTGTGATATTTGCCAGTAACTTTTCACTGATTTTCATTCTTTAATAATAAACTATCGCAGTATTCGTAAGTTCCTTGCTTTTTGCCATGGTTACAACCTTCTTTGACGATGGAGGAAATAATGACCCCAAAGCTGTTCATGCACTATACAGAAGTAGACTTCTAACGTAACATCTAAAAGATTCTGGAAAGTTCTTGCAAAGTCAAATCAAGTTTAAAATGAAAAAAATCATTTTGTATGAATACATTTTTCAACCCTAGATATGGGAAATATTATATAATTGATTGTAATTTTTGGTTGTGTTGATATATACCAATTGATAACACTTAAATACAAATACTGTATCAATATATTTATTTTTGGTTCTCTAGATTTTTAAAATAAACTATTTCAAGGCGTATGATTATTTATTTCCCCCCACTGTATATGGGTCAGTGCACTTCATACCCCGCGCTTCAAACAATGCTGTATTGCTACAAGAACCAGACGTTCGACCTTGAAACATCTAAACTTTAAAGCAAGAGTGTCCTCTTAAAGGTTCTAATTAGAAACTAGAGCACTCTGAGAGCGCACACTTTCGCCAAGCACGGCAATGTTAACGATATTTTCAAGTTGATCCTGAAACTAGGATTTCATTTCTAATAACACCAAACTTTGGTGATTTGTGTCTTTTGACAGTAGACTAGTAATAGTTTCGGTAAATTTCTTGAAAGTTTGCCCGACACCTTTTGAGTTATACTTTCACAAATATTCCGACAAACATTAGTCAAACACACAAACGGACAATCAGATCAAAACAAAAATTTGGTCATTTTCTCGTAGTAACAATCCAACCATTCAAGTCTAACCCATTCTATTCAAACCTAACCTAGTTCAGTCTCACCTAACCTATCTTAGGCAGACCTAACCTAACCCAACGTAACATTACCTAACCTAACCGTGCCTAACCTCCACACGCGCATATTCCGCTTGCGTTCATTCCGTTTCACGTGTGTTCCAATCGCGTTGGATCCCGGTGCTCTCGTTCAATTTGGTGTGCATGAAATGAAAGTGAACATTTACCGTACGATGAATTTACCACGCAATGAATTTAACCGCCATGAATTTGCAGTCTCCCATACAAGACGTTGGGCGAGCGAATAATACTGAGTCTCCCGGCACTGTTATCGTTGCGACAATATCTCTGTCTTGGTGACCGTGATGGTAACTTATATTCATCGACGCAGCGAATACATTACATGCCAGAGATAGGAATTATTTGTATTAGAGTGACATAACGCAGTGAGTCGTTCCTTGTTAGTGTGTACCGCCAACGGCAACCCTGCAGGCCCGATACTTTTCAGTGACACCTCATATGGTTTGCATTGATATTCATAGATATACCGTAGTAAGACAGCCCTAGAACAAACAACACAGCTGAGACGTCGTTCTCTGCTTTGATAAGGGCTAGAGACGGGTTTAATTAAAATGGGTTTGAAGTGTTTTTGAACAATCAACGTATTTTCATCTCACTACTTTCTCAAATATTATCATTTTCATGCTGAAACTCTACAGCTATCTAGGTCTTTAATATAACTGCCATGAATTAAATCGCTCGATGAATAACAAGCACCCCGGCATCGCTTGGTCATGTCTGTGGAGTATCAATGAGTTCCCTTCTCTGACTTTGAGTGATATTGTCTGATGCAGTTAGCTGCAGCTAAGCCGAAACTCTAATACTAAGCGTTTGATTTGCTTTTTCGGATAAAGTTTCAGGCCGTAAACGCAATCCTTCTTCCACATGATTGAGCGTTAGGCTATTATTAGCTTACTAGTATGTGATTAAAGTCTGATACTCGATCCAGAGAGGGATTTGAAAGCTCAGGATGAAAATTCGTATCAATGAAACTTAATTGGATCAGATTATAGTGTTCAAAGTGGCTGCTTTGATCACGTTGCAAATAAAGCTGTTCTTGTGGAAAGTGATACGTAATGTATACATTGAGGAGCAGGCAGTGTAAGAAGGAGTCACCGCAATATTCCTTAAATTATTTTTTTATTCAGATTTTGAATTGAAATTTTTCGCACATGATATCAGTTTGAATTGGAATTTAACTGAAGAAAGCTTGGAAATGAATTTGAAACGGAATCTGAAATTAGTCTTGAAATTGGACTGGAACTGGATTTCAAACTATGCATAAAATTGAATGTAAAATTTCCTTGAAATATCGAAAAGTGTATTTAATTTTGTTTTAGAATCGAATTGGATACGCAATGTTCAATAATTATTTACATGTTACTAAGTTTTTATAAATTTTGAAAAAAAAAACACATCGGCTGTTACAAACCGGCACTGACAAATTAGAATCAGTCTCAATCAGAGAACTTCAAGCCAATAGCCAATATTATCTAACGGCCATCATCCTGCTTGCTCGTGATTTTTCAATTGGGTTACCTCGTTTCTAGGACAACCGTAGAAGTTCCTCTGATGGAAACGGTCTCATGTCGTACCAAGATAAAATATGAACCGGTGAGCAATGAAGTGAGCTGGAAATATTATCTCTGCCTAGTGCAATTTTTTGCGGACATTTCAATTTATCAGCGGCGACTCCACAGCGGCATCGCCTCGGGATACGAGATGATCATTTGGCAGCTGTGATATCTTAGGTTATTTTCATTACCTACTTAAATATGTTGCACAAAATACCTAATCTAAATGTCATTCTTTACCATGTTAGGAAATAATGTTGCAAGGGGTGTGACAAGCGAACGCACTGAGAGTTTCTCAGGGGTGCCAAGCTTAGAAATGGTTGAGGAATGTCATTCCCAGATGATGCTTGTCCAGTAGGGTGGAGCGAAAACACAAAGTTTCGATTTTCATTTTCTAATAGTGTTATTTTGTTGCCTTTTCTCATAAAATACACTGTGTTAAAATTATTTTCATGAAATCGAATATCTTCAGGTGGCACACTGTCGCTGAAATATTGAAAAATCTTTATTTTTTTTACATTTTGACATTTTATTCACGAATAAGTGACTTTCCTGCTCTGTAATAGTATTTATAATGTACGATGTATATTAATACATCTATAACCAAAATCTGAAAGCGTTACTCAACTTGCTTCTGGTGGCACATAGCGCACAAACGCACACACACACACTGTTTGTGCGTTCGGATACACTGGCTGCCATTGCAGCAATTGTGTGTGACAAAATAAAGCATATATGGGACAAAGCTTCAATTCCTTATGTTTCTGATAATAGAATAAAGAAACTTATTGTTGACTACAATAAAAAGTATAAGTATATGACAATTAAACAGATGAAATCAAGGCGAGACAAACCGAAATTTAAGAAAACCTGTGAAGAATTCAAAAAACATGCTGCTAATACCCTTTTCGGTATTTGCACCTGCAAATGTAATGATATATTCCATTGTAGTTGCGATAGAATGAGGAAAGTTTCAGAAATTGAAAAAAATTTCTAGTAGATCAGCGAACAGAAAGAAAGATGGGTATCGGCGGAAAAGATGTGGTGGAAACCAAACGAATTGAAAGAAGAATTCAGCGAAATAAGAGATCGGCTATCGAAGCTATAACAACAGTGTTGGATGACAATCAGAAAATGCTTCAACTCAGTTCTTGCGAGAGTGAAAATGACGAAAGGAGCGACGTAGACGCAGAATTTCTACGATCTTTGAAGAAAAAAAAAAAAATTACAAGATTCGAGTTCAAATTGACGCATTCCTTTGAATAAGCTAGCTTCAACTTGTGATAGAACAGGCGTCTGTGATCGTGCTGCTGCACTTACAGTTAGCTCAGTTTTAGATGACAAAGAGGGCTGTTCTTCTACTAATGATTCCCTGGTAATAGACCGATCTAAAATAAGAAGAGAAAGACAGCGATACCGCAGCATACTTATAAGAAAAGATGAAGCTAGGCGAATCAAAAGTGTGTACTTTGATGGTCGCATAGATCCAACTCTTGCTAAAATAGAGCGAGAGGGAAGAATTCACAAAGAAACTAAACAAGAGGAGCATATATCTCTAATTGAAGAACCTGGTTCATCATATATTGGTCACATAGCAGTTCAAACAGGTTCTGCAAAGTCAATTGCTGATGG
>LQNS02278097.1:29064737-29075443 GCA_001587735.2 Parhyale hawaiensis | reverse complement strand
GCAACAAATTCCAAACCTTTGCCGACCAGGGCACGAAGCACCGACAGAACTGATTAGTTCGACATCTGACAGCCTCCAAAGTGAAAGAGTGCGCTCCGCACGCAGCACGAGTCGCTCTCCCAAAAGCCTTGAGGGCAGAGAGAGAAGAATACAACCAATGCCTCTCATTATTGTACACATTATAAAACATGGATAGCTCGGCTACTCTTCTCCTGTGGGACAGATTCACGAGATCAATATCAACGCACTGCCTACTAGCTGAACTAACAAGTCGGTCCAACAGACGCAAGTGAGTGTCAGCAGCTGAAGCCAAGACCGGTGAGCAATACTCTAACACAGGCATCAAAAATGCATGAAAACATCTGCGGGCAACCTGACTGTCACCAAACACAGAATTCACCTTACGCAGGAGCCCAATAACAATGAATAATGATAAAACTATAAATTGTACGCGAAACTGAACGCTTTATTTGAACTTATTTGCTTGGAAGTCTCATACAGAGTTTAATAATAAGCTGCGACATGGATGATCTCTGATATGCTGCTAAGGAGGAAAAGCTACGACGTATGCATTAGTTAAGACTTAACTGCATAAAGACAGTCGTTTAACTTAAATCCTTATCTTACTCAGTGCTGGACAAATCCTTACTTGGCACTGTTGAATAAGAGAATCAAACAAAATCTCGCTAAAATAAGTAATAACCAAACGATCTGCGAATAAGTACTGGGAGTAAAGACACTTTCATTACATAAACCGGAAATCCATTAACTGCTCATCAATTAAGGCAACCGCATTAGAGTTTATGGTTATTCGGACATAATGAAAGTTGTGTTTAAAAAATCTTATAGGAAGGTATGGTTGACTGACATAAGACATCACTTGTTTTCGACACAAAAGTGATTGTAGTTTTACAATAGTAGGTACGTGTCTCTCTATAATATATTAGCTGTATCTTCAGCTCTACCCTTCTTCATACTAATTCACTTTCTACATGAAACACTGTATGCATTACATACATATTATTATTTAGTATTACCTTACCAGAAATACTTTTTGAGAATGAACTCGTGTAAAAATATACAGTCAATTATTGTTGAATGAAAATCACCAAAACTTAGAAAATACAAGATTTCGGATATCTGCTAGAGCAATCGTTATGTTTGGAAGTGCAAAATGTGGTGGTTTCAATAGAAGGCTGAAGCCTTGTTTTTTTTTCTACTTCCACTGCACGTATTATAGTTAAAGAAGCATCTTTTCCAAAATTAGTCCTGTAGTGATTCAAAAAGTAATTTTTTAGAGAATTGAAGATAAACTTTTAAATGTGCCGCTTCGTTTATAAGTTTTATCTCTCACTCATTACAGCTTTTCCCGATGATCGGCCATCAGCTTGTCAAGAGCTATTGCAGTTAATCTAAAATCTAAGATGAATTTTTATTAACTGTTGAACTTCAAGAGTGTGAACCTAAGTGCTGCAAGAATATCGACAGTTAGGGCATGTTCGATTGGGAGCTAAAATTTAGCCTTCAAGGTTGGACTTGTTTGAAACTTCACACAGGTGCGCTGGCTTCAACCTGCCTAATTGAGTTTTGGGCATTGACCCTCAATCGGTTAGACTTGAGACTTGTAGCAACTCAATCTAGCTCCTCAAAATAAACTTTCTATCACTTGTAAAATGATTCAAAGTGACAAAGGCAAAGCATCTGTCGGAAGTTTCTTACAAGTCAAGCCTATTAGGATCAACTTTGACGGCCAGTCGAACATGCCTTTACTGTAGTTAAGATTGTACCTTCAGTGCACAGTGATTGCATATGACCCAGTCAAAACTACAGTTTCCTTGCACCAAAATTCGAATGTGTTTTACCCATCAGATATCAACAGCCTTTTGTTACACAAACACAGTGATTACTGACCCCTGAGGGGAGCACAGATCCTTTAAAATATAATTCCGAAGGTTTTGATTACAGTTGGCAGCACAAAGGTTTTAGTTTTTGTCAGGAAGGGCTTTCAAAGTCATTCTATGAAATGAAAACTGAAAACTGAAAATAAAAAAGTATATTTCAATGTCAAAAAGTCTACATGTCTGATGGCTTTCATAACGCCGCCTGCACATCGTCCGAAGCTAATATCAATATAGCTAACAAAGAGCTCTTAGGTAATTCACACTGGACTTGCCAAGCTCGTTGTAACTGAATATACTGTAGGTATAACGGTTAAAGTCCTATGCTACAGAGAAGATGAAGAGTCTTACATCTGGAAGGACTTAAGACAGAGAACACCAGTAATATACTTTTTATTATGCCCCATGTTAGCAACGTCTAAGTTAAGAAGCATGTTGAAGGTCGTCGAACTTCTCTGAAAATCATAGTTGTAATTTGGCTGTTTTCTCTGACAACGCCTAATAGCTTCAATTTGGGAAGGAAAGGGAAGGAGGGGCCTGGGGACTTCTACTTAGATGAATTTAGATTTCATTTACGGCGACGCTTTCATGTCTCATTTCATTGCTTTGTCTATTGAAGCAGTGATGAGTTTGAACGTTCTCGTCTAGAGTGCCCAAAGATGACGGGCCTTAAACGTCAGAGAACTCTAAGATTCGTTGCTTGGATTGTCTGTTAAAAAAGCAAGTGGTCTTAGCCTGGCATAGATTGCCTCGCAGTAAGTTACCAGTTTTCCACTCAAAAAACACCAGCTAGTAATTCTATGGATAAGTGCAATCTCAGCTAATGGTTCAAGTGCTGTTGTGTCCATGTAAGCACCACTAGGTGTGTACGTTAAGATGTATTAAAATGTTATCCACCAAGTCAGTTGGCTCAACCAAGGCCCCATAGAATACAAGGCCTGTTCTCGTCGTGACGTCACAGCTGTGACGTCACGACGAGGACAGGCTTTCTTTTGTCTCAACACGTGTCAATCTAGTATAGTTTCCATTTTTTTTCAAACTTGCAATGAGCTTAAATTCATAAATCTTTGCGTTCTTGAGCTGTTTAAATAAACGTAGAAACGGATTTGCACGCTGAACGGAGATAACTTATTTATTTGCTTATTATTCGCTCCCGCCCTAACGGCCTATTTGCTAAGAAATGTCGCTAAAACTTCTGCCGGTAAGTCAATTTGCTTGGGAAGTGTCAGAAATAAAGTTTTGAGTATCTCTTCAAATTAATAGAAGAACACGCATTGATTCGACTGTCGTCTGAATCCACCTTTCAATTGAACGATAAATTTGCTCTGAAGGCTTAACAGCTTCAACTGATTGGCCAGCACTGCATGCCTAATTGGCTGACTGACAGCTTAGGCAAGCAAAGCGAATTTCCATTTTATGTCGATTTTTTAACCATTTGGTCCCCAATAGTATGGTAAATCTGTTGCGCATATCTCGTACCTCACTGAGAAAATCTATGATGCTGCACTTAAGCTCGAATATTGCAGCAAGATTCATTTATATTTTCAGTGACATTCGACTGAACGGCAAAGACATTATGAACTTCACACCCTGCCTCCACAACCGTGTACCAGTGGAATGGTCCTGCAACTTTTCTCTGGGTAGTAACAACTGAGATTAAAATTTTGTAACTGCCCACGCCCATGCATCAATGAACGTGGTGGCAGTAACAGCGAACTAAGTAGCTAACAAAATTGCGTTACTGACAGAGTTGTGCCTAGCGGCGCTAGAACTAGCGCTGCTAGGTTTTTAGCCAATGTCTAGCGCTAGTCGCTAGTTTTTGCATTAGCTATACAGGGTGTTACAAAATTCTGGGTACAAACTTCGGCTACTAGTAGAAAATATCAATATAAGCACTTTTCCATACAGAAAAAAAACTCACGTTTTGAGATTTTGGGCTTAGAAGACTTATGGGAATTAAAGATCATACTGCAGTGCGGCGTGTATTGAACCGAAATAATTAACATCCGCATCACTTCCAGAGCGTCCAGGGTCTTCTTCCCACCGATTATGCTCCTTGTGAACGATTCGCGCAGTACTTTTTGAATCAGGAGTTAGAAGTTCCCCATTTTGTAGAACATGTGTTGTTCACGGATGAAGCTACTTTCCCCCGTGATAGACTTTTTAATGTTCAGAATATTCAAGTATGGCAGCAAAACAACCCTCATGTCATCCATCAACATCGCCACTAGCATCAATACTGTCAATCTTTGGACGGGTATCATATACAATCAAATCACTGGCCCATACATTTTGCCACAGCGTCTCACTGGGAATGTTTACAGTCTTTCTTGAAGAAGTCCTTCCGGATTTATTGGGCGATGGGACATTGGGTATTCGTAAAAGACTTTGGTTTCAACACGATGGAGCTCCGGCACATTATGCTCTGACTGTCAGACTTTTCTCGACCTTTAATTTCCAAATCGACGGAGATCATAATGGTGCAGTGTCCTGGCCGGCCACCAAGATCACCTGATCTGTCTCCGCTAGATTTTTTTTTTGGGGGGGGGGGGCATATGAAAAGTCTTATTTATGACGGAAGAAGGTGTTGTGCTGGTATAAATGTTCATGGTAGACATCTTGAACAATTACCGTCATGAGATCCTTACTAATAAAAACAGTCTCTTGTTATTGAGTATCAGAACTACCCTCGTGTGCATTTATGAGCACAGTGCATGTAGCCTGTGTAGGTTACTAATAATCAGTGTTCATTATTTACATGATTATCTCACAAACTAAGCGTTTTTCAAAAGTTTATTTTTTTGATGAAAAGGTGTCAATCACATTTTCTACTAGTAGCCGAAATTTGTACCAAGAATTTCGCAACACTCTGTATAGTATAGTATATAGTACATTACTTACTTCCGTGTGTCTTCTTGTTATATGGAAAATCTGTGAAACATCACTTTGATTTCTTCCATTGCAATGCAATTAAAATTATATTTTATTTCTATCTTACTCTTCATGTTTTCCATGCACTGAAATGTTTCTAGATCTTCGACTAGTAGTAGATCTGTATAGCTAAAACTAGCTCTAGCGCCGCTAGGTTTTTAAATGTGTAACGCTAACGGTAGCGGCGCTAGTACTTCTCAGGTTTAGCGATAGCGCCGCTAGGTTTTTAAATGTGTAACGCTAACGGTAGCGGCGCTAGTACTTCTCAGGTCTAGCGATAGCGCAGCTAGTTTCTTTCACTAGCGCGCACAACTCTGGTTACTGACCACAACATTACACCAGTGATCGTGCGTACAGTAACAGCAAAGCAAGAAGATTACAGTTATTGCCTTCCACATCGCATCAGTAATCATGCTAGCCGTAACTGCAAAGCATTAAGACCAGCGTTACTTCCACGACCTCGTCCGAGCGATCATGTTGGTAGAAGCAACAAAGTATTAAAACCTTTCGTCAGTGTTCATGCCGGCAGCCACACCAACGTATCAAGCCTACGCTTTTGCCAATATATTTTTGTCGAGGCCATCGATAGAGAAATTGGCGCGCACGGGGCGCCTCTTTCATCTTCTTCTAAAGAGCAAAAAGCTTCAGGCCAAACCTAATGAGAGAAGCATTGTGGCGCATTAGAACCTAAATGGGATTTTATGATAGCATTTTTTGTGCGCCAATACGGGGCTCCAGCTAACGGTAATGGCTATACCGAACCGCAGTAATTCATTTGATAGTATATATAGACTATGCGTGGTCCTAGCAGAATGTATGTAAATAATCTACGACTATACAAGGCCGTGCATGGCACACTGCGTAAACGGAAAGTTATTCTTCTCGCCTGGTTTAGATTATGGCTGAGATACCATCGATCTCAGGGAAACGATACACAGTTCCGATTCGTTATAAGTTTCGGCCAGAAATTCCATAAAAATGTGCATGTCAACGCAAGGAGTATGAATCATTTAATTCAAGATGTCGATCAAAATAAAGGGCTTTGAAAGATTAGTAATTTCAATATCGTACGACCCAACGTGGATAAACTCTAGGAAGCAAGTAATACAAACCTAATTAAGCAGGTAATGGCGGCGTCGATGGTTAAATACTGAGACCAAAGGTATGCATCGGCCAATTAGGCTTATGAATAAACATTATGCTGTCAGGATAAAGTTCGATAGAACACTTGGACGGATTTTGACGAGGACACGGCTGTTTCATCACCATGGGATTAACCATGGCTGAACTACGTTAACAGGTTGACTCAAGCGCAGGTCGGGTTGCCAGCCCCGCCACTTCATCTCAGCTATGACGTCACGTGGGGAGAGAGACTCCAGTCCGTGTTCATTTTTTCCTACCCGTCACTTGCTTTATAAATGCAGTGATCGAGGGCTTACATAGAGGAGAAACAATGGTAATCATTTTCACACAGTCACAGCTCTTAACTTCACCGTGCAAATATCCATTTGTGAGATATAAAGTAATAGACTGTCAAATAAATGAGCTCAACGACGAAGGAATCAACTAAAGCAACATAGCTACGATTTCTTCGGCATTACATTAACATAGGTTGTTCTTCATAACCACATTACTGTTTTTATATACTAGTGCACTCCACTGTCAAAAATAATAGCAAAAGAACACGTTTTATAAAACAATTAGGGTACCGCGCCAAATCATGTCACAAGTGAAAGTTGAAATTGGTTTGATTACTTTGATAGACGGTGTAGTGAACACTTTCCTCACTTTTAACGTAGGAGTGTAAGTTAATATATAATCTCTCAACTAAATTATTGGGTAATAGAGTATTGATAAAGGAAGAATTACTAGCGAAGCAATAGTAAGTCACATCGCGCTCAATTCTCCATGATTTCTGTCGCTCCATTGCTACCGAAAAGTCTCACTTGAACGTACATCAGGTGGGACGAGACTTGAAAGCTCTAAAACTAATTTTTAAGTACAAATTTAAAAAGTTTAGCTCCGAATTTATTATATTAAAACATTAAAGGGCTTATCTTAACAAGAAAATCCAATTGCCAAGCGGATGGATGCGATTTGCTGGTCTCAGCGTTACATATCTTTATATTCCGAACAGCGAACCCCTCCTCTCTCAAGTCGATGCCACACGCTATTCAAAAGATCGCGTATAGCCATCTTTTCGTCCGAATGTTTTGATTTGCCCAATTAAATAGAAATAACACACACTTGCAAACGATTTTGCATTATAATTCTCTCCAGATATAATGATACGTCGGACCATGGCTGAACTACGTTAACGTAGTTCAGCCATGCGTCGGACGGTCAACTAACGGCATTAGCGGAGTGAAGTCAGTGAACTGAACTGACGGTTAACATTTTCACGCCATTTGTTGGCAATTTCAAAGCCATGTTTAGAAGAGTTCAACATAACTTTTGGACGAAAATATTACGATACTCGTTCTTTTGACTAGCGTGTGTCATCGGCAACAGTAATAAAACAGTATCCCATTAAACTTGTCTCAATTTTCTTGTTGAGATAATGACAAAACTTAATCCAGGCCATTCTCAAACGCATTGGCGAACAAACATCGAGCTTTTTTCTAATTTGAGTGATTTTCATGAAATTCCTGAATAAAATGAGTATTGACTAGTGTTAATTGGGTAAGCCTGAAAGTAAAATTGTATCACTTATAATTATTATGAGTGCTTTTTGAACCATTAAATAGAGAAATAGTAGAATATTGAGAATCAAGAAACCTTTAGTGCTACACTTTGTGGCCTTATTTCTAAAGCCAAATACCTGCTAAAACGAAAAAATCTCGCATCATTTGCGGCATCAACAACACACAGATGTACATTTTCCTACATTAAGCATTGTACTGATGAGAGATAGGCGGTATTCATATTGCTGAGGCGAAAAATAGTTAAAGCACATGCGGCCTGCCACAGCCGCACGTGAGTTGGCTCATTTGCAAGTCCAAACGCTCTTTTTGCAACACCAGTCGCTCTTTAAGAACGCGATGAAGCTTAATAAACTGTTATCAACATGTTCAAAACAGCCAAACATCAAACGACATCCCAATATAAAGAAAAAATAGAAAAAAAATAAATTAGAAATTATATCGATACTCTAGCAACACTGACGATTTTCACGAGCGTTCTCCCAACGTGACGTCACCCAGGGAGATGCGCAGAACCGTCTCAAAATGGTCAAGCGATGAGTTAACCTGTTAACGTAGTTCAGCCATGGGATTAACATAGGAACTCTAGGAATGCAATTAACAGCATAGTTAATTAAGCAGGTAACAGAATTGTTAGTGGATAAATATTGGAATAAATCGTCTATGACGTTCAACAGGCCTATGAACGTAACTATGCTGCCCGGATACAAACTCAATAGTAGACTATAGAGCTCTCTGAGAGCGCATACCTCCGCCAAGCAAGACAACGGTAATGAAAAATTCAATTTGGCTCTGAAACCATAATTTTCTTTGTATCAAGTCCAAAATCCAATCATTTTTGCCTTTTGATAGTAATAACAGTTCATGCAATTTTCTTGAAGATCCGTTTATAAGTTTTTGAGTTATGCTGCTAACAAACATTATGACAAACATGAGTCAAACATACAAACGAATCAACCGATCTGCACAAAAATTTAATCATTTATGTCTTTTAACATTGTTAACAACTCTTATAAGTTTCATGAAGATTCATACATAATTTTTGAGTTCTTGTACTATCAGGTATATAATTGAAAACCGTGACAAAAGAGCGAACGAACAAACAGATCGTTATAAAAATTTTGTCACTTACTCTTCATAATATACCTAAAAACTCATGTAAATTTCATAAAAAATCCGTCCATACCTTTTTGAGATATGGGTTTGAGAAAAATGAGGCCGACAAACAAACGGATAGACGGATCTTCAATAGAAGTTAATCATCTGTTCCTCTTAACATGCTTAACAATCTAACATGCAGGGAATTATGGATATTATTATCAACCAAGAGGATGGACTTAATATATCGAGTCCCAGTGTTGAAGAATAAGTGTGGTGTTGCGATGCAAAATATGAACGTTTCACGGGTCTGTGTGAAAGGCCTTGCAAAGCCGTGAAAGTTTCACGGGTCCAGCTAGTATATATTAATACATTATGTGGTACTAATATGTATAAACTGTATCGTGAATGCCAGAGGCTCCAGACTGTGCACTAATTATAGACTTTGACTCAATCATATAAAATTAGAAGTATGAATTTTTAACTACTATTAATTAATTAAGAAGTCATTCAAAATAATATCGATGCAAGTTATAATATAGTTTTCACTATCAACGCTATCAATCATTTTAGCTCACCTCCAAAAAAAAAGCGATTTCTGTGTTGGTAATTGTCACGAAGAGGACTCGAACCATACTGATGGCGAAAAAAATTATAATAATGGGTAGTGTTTTATGAACGAGACCTCAAATCCTAGTCTCTCCGTATTATTTACTACAGCCTGCCATGGCAAACGAAAGTGAGAATGCATTGGGAACAACATTACTCGCGCGCGCGTGTGTGTGTGTCCGCGCCACGGAGGCAATGTCTGTCTAGAGCCCTTAGTCGATATCAGAGCGTTTTTGTTGGGGCTGTGCTATGCTACGGGCTTTGGGTTTCCTCGAGGGCATTGCTAGCAATAAGCTCGTAGAGCAGCAGTTCTACCTAGCAAAACGGATTTAACTGATGTGTATTTCATTATATTTTTTACAGTACTTGAATGATACCAAGCTCTTCGTCCTAGCAGAGCAAGAACATAATGACCCTAGTTTCTCATAGTCATAAAAACAGTAAGTGAAGCTTAAATTTTTTTTCAAGAATCTAATCAGTAAGCACATGCAGGTAGTCCGCGCTATATGGACGCTGCACGATTTATATTATTTTTTACTTAGGCTAGAAAATTTTACTTTCAGCTACTCGATAAATGTATTATTGAATTAAGAGTATACATATGCTAGTATATCGAGCGAGGAGGTAAACATTTTGAACATAAAGAATAAAACTGCATGAAATAAGTGGGGCCTATATCGAAAACCACCTACTGTATATATGATTTCATGGCTCTGAAGACTTTACAGTAAAACACTGCTACAAATTCACTAGGAAAGCAATAAAGTGCTGGGTATTATAATTTGGCTTATATCAATGACTACCGGCATACACCTTCATTGCTTTGAAAACTTTAAAGTTATTGCTAGCAATTCACTAGGGAAGCAGTGGAATGTTGAAATTTCAATCATTTTGGCATTAAAAAGACATGATAATTCAGCTATTTTTTTAACACATAAGCCGTCAGCTTCTCCAATAATCCTGGAGCTGAGAAGATTATCCCGCTGCGTAGCGCCGCAACTAGAGGCAGCGCCACGTGCCGCGTTTTTATCATTTCTCCAGCGCTAATCGCCGCCAAAGAACCGAGCCGAAAACAAAATATTAAGAGCAGAGGCGTGTCGACGACACGAATTTCCGAGCCTCTTAGTGCAGTCGACGCATTGAGTGCCGCACGTCTGCGGGTGCGGCAGCGTGCCTCTGAAGCTTCTTCATACGGACCTCTGGAACTGGCAAGTGAAGTGGAAGGTAGTCGTAGTGGGCTGCAACGAGACCATCGAGAAGGAGAAGGCCGCGTCACAAAATTGTGACGTCATCCTAGAAGGTGTTTGTCGTTTGTTTTGGTTGGCGCCAGGGACAGTCAGTGGCGGCCCCCCTCCGGGGGCATAGGATGGGCCATAGGCCATAGGGTTAGGTTAGTTAGGTTCGCCCATCCTATGTTATGGGGAGTAGCGCCCCCAGGGGGTTTGAGTAGGTTACCTTAGCCATTAAC
>LQNS02278097.1:28977968-28998232 GCA_001587735.2 Parhyale hawaiensis | reverse complement strand
AAAAGTATAAGAATACAGGGCAAGTATAGATACCGTACCGACTACAATACTATGCTCTCTACGTTTATATCGGTTCTCCATATTGCGCCAGCACAAATGCTTTGTATCTAACTTTAAAAGTGTGATCAGCCATTGGTTCTCTTAGGAAGTCTGGAAGTTCGTTGTATCGTTTTACACTTTGATATATAGTGGAACGTTTTTGAACTTCCAACCTGCTTACAGGTAGGATACACCTGAACTCACGCGTATGATACTCGTGGACAGGCACTAGTGTCCTATAGTGTTGTTCAAACAGTTGAGTATCATTATGCAGTGCGCCTCTCAAAAACTTCAAAGTGTAATAAGCGTAAACATCAGACAGTTTGAGGAGCTGCAGTTCATTATACATGCGGTCGACAGACATTAGTGGTACATTATTATGGTCCCGTTTTACATTCAAAATGACTCTAAGCACATCATTTTACATCATTATCGATCGATAATGAAAACTATATTATATTATAACTTGTGTCGATATTATTTTAAATGACCTATAAGTAATTAATATTAGCTAAGAATTCATATTTTTAATTTAATATGATTGAGTCAAAGTCAATAATTAGTGCACAGTCCGGAGCCTCTGTCATTAACGATCGCCACTTTTGCTGAGATTCTTCTCCCTCCTCTTTTTTCTTCTTCTCTTTTCCCCAGTCTTTTATATCCTACTAACATAATGGCCATAGCTCATAGAGGGCCGGGGCGTAAGTTTCGGTGTCTCTTTGGGAATGGGCCTTTTGGTTCGTCTACTGCCGCCTATCTAATATAATCAAATCTAGTGATACTTTTTCAATATTCTTATAATGCGTTATAAGACATCTTTAACTCCGCATATCAGCGGCTAGTAGTAGCCCAAGTGTTTACTCATTTTTTTTATTGAGTTGTGCGATCATGGAAGCAGTAATGAAAGACTTCTTACTTTTATGCAATACATACCCCTACACACGTGCTCGCACAGACGCATGCATATGCCTGTTATATGTTTACAGTATGTATAAGACAATATAATAAATACCAATGTGTATTTATCTGTGTATTAGTTTGTTAGCGGATTTATCTATTCATCTGTCTATTTTCCGTCAAACTTTGAGAAAAGAGGAAAAATTAGGGCAGGCAGGTGACTATAGCCATCCTGTCACGCTCTGCTGGAAACCGATAGGCGATACACAGACAAGGTTGCAGATGAAGGTAAAAATGTGGTAATCTGCAGTATAATGATGGTCGATGTGTATTTATATCTCTGAATACGGTCAGTCTGTCTAACAGATAGGTGCTAATTAGACCAGACTGGAGACTGTAACCATCCTGTTAAGCTCAGATATAAACAAAAAGGTGCTGAAGGTATCTCTCGCACCTCTTATAGTACTCTCATGCATCTTGATTTCTCACTTTCTTCCAAACGGAATTTCCGTTACTTCAGTTAGCTACATGTACATAGTATTCCAGCTTGATTTCATTTGTTGACGGTACAGCATTTACTTTTCGCATGAGCTCAAGCTTTCAATTTATAGGTTTGATGTCCTACGTATCCATGATACTGGGTCGAAGTTGATATTCTGAGTTACGCTTGGCTGCCTGCTGTTAGTAATGGATGCTTTTGCGTCAGTGCATGCCAGGAAGAGTTGCGCTCCTTAACAGAAAACACGCTCATCTCATGTTTTTTTTTTTTCAAGTTGGCAGTTGTAGCAACGGAACTGGCAATAGAGAAATTTCGTCCTTACTTTTTCACCGTCATTTTTGACGTGCGGATACCCTAGTCTTGTACATGAATGGACTTCTTGCTTTGCCAACGCTGAAATCCAAACGATGAAGATATCTATAATTTTTCTTCTTTTCACTCTCATGCGCTCGATTTGTACCGTCTTCTCACATCCATGCTTCATCTGCTCGGAATTCACACTCGAGTAGAGTAATGTAAATGATCAACGGAGCAAAGGATGAGATATTCTTCAGAGTACAGTAGACAGGGAAAGAACATTGCAGCAATTATCTATTCCAGTTTGATTTCTCCGTTTGACGAACTACCTTTTTTCGCTGGAATATAACACTTCGATTGTAGCATCATGTCGCATCTATGATACGGAAATCAAATTTACGTTATGAGTGATGCTTGACTGCGTGCTAAAAAAGTTTGTTACCGAAGGAAAAGAAGAGTTGCACTGTTCAACCGAATTGAAGCCTAGGATGCTAAATTGACAGTTTCAGCGCATTTTTACATAAACAAATTTGGGACGAAATTATGATGATCACAAATTATTCTCCGTCATTTTTTCACGGGCCGGGTGCACTAGCAAATATATATTGTGTGTGTACGTCTGTCGACAGAACCGTGCACTCAGCTAATGTGTGTAGTTCATTTTTCCTTGCGAAAACTGTAGTAATACAAAGTATGGTTAGGATTAAATGCCCGGTCTTAAGACCACGCATAATAATGTCAGGGAATATTTTCCGATACTTAGGTTTTCTTCCTAATACATCGTACATGGGTGGCAACACCGCTTAGTCTGCCCTGAGCTCGGAGCGAGTGGCAGACCGCTTAGCTATAGTTGCTTGTCAGATTTGCTACTGTTATCAGGTGTGTAGCTAGAACGGGGTTATCACCTGACCTGCTGCTGTGGCTGCAACCTCCAGTCCCAAACGTCTTTGTCTTCAAGTTGCTGCTGCTGGCGACTGACGACTGCCGACTGGCGACTGGCGACTGGCAACTGGCGACTGGCGACTGGCAACTGGCGACTGGCAACTGGCGACTGGCGACTGGCCGGCCGGGCTGTTCCGACGTTAGTCCAAATGACGAAACAGCCCTGTCTTTGTTAAGCTCCGATCTAGTTACCTCCGCCAAAGAGGTTATATTTTCGTCGAATTTGTATGTCTGTTGGTTTTTTTGTCTGTTATTCTGTCGTTCTGTCTGTCGCCAAGAAAACTCAAGCAGTTACGAACGAATTTTGACGAAATTTACAGGGATTGTTAAGCATGTTAAGAGAAACAGATGATTAACTTCTATTGAAGATAGAAGTTTGTTTGTTTGTCGGCCTCATTTTTCTCAAAGCCATCTCTCAAAAAGTTATGGACGGATTTTTTTAGGAAATTTACGTGAGTTTTTAGGTATACTACGAAGAGTAAGTGACCAAATTTTTGTAACGATTTGTTTGTTCGTTCGCTCATTTGTCTCGCTTTTTAATTATATACCTGATAGTACAAGAACTCAAAAATTATGAATGAATCTTCATGAAATTTATAGGAGTTGTTAGCAATGTTAAAAGACATAAATGATTAAATTTTGGTGCAGATCGGTTGATTCGTGTGTATGTTTGACTCATGTTTGTCATAATGTATGTTAGCAGCATAACTCAAAAACTTATAAACGGATCTTCAAGAAAATTGCATGAACTATTATTACTATCAAAAGGCACAAATGATTGGATTTTGGACTTGATACAAAGAAAATCATGGTTTCAGAGCCAAATTGAATTTTTCGTTACCGTTGTCTCGCTTGGCGGAGGTATGCGCTCTCAGAGTGCTCTATAGTCTACTATTGAGTTTGTATCCGGGCAGCATAGTTGCGTTCATAGGCCTGTTGTACGTCATAGACGATTTATTCCAATATTTATCCACTAACAATTCTGTCACCTGCTTAATTAACTATTGTGTTAATTGCATTCCTAGAGTTCCAATGTTAATCCCATGGTGACGAAACAGCCGTGTCCTCGTCAAAATCCGTCCAAGTGTTCTATCGAATTGTATCCTGACAGCATAATGTTTATTCATAAGCCTGATTGGCCGATACATACCTCTGGTCTCAGTACTTAACTATCGACACCGCCATTACCTGCTTAATTAGGTTTGTATTACTAGCTTCCTAGAGTTTATCCACGTTGGGTCGTACGATATTCAAATTACTAATATTTCAAAGCCCTTTATTTTGATCTTCATCTTGAATTAAATGATTCATACTCCTTGTGTTGACATCCACATCCTTATGAAAGTTCTGGCCGAAATTTATAAAGAATCGGAACTGTGTATCGTTTCCCTGAGATCGATGGTATCGCAGCCATAATCTAAACCAGGCGAGAAGAATAACTTTCCGTTTACGCAGTGTACCATGCACAGCCTTGTAAAGTCGTAGATTATTTACATACTTTCTGCTAGGACCACGCATAGTCTATATATACTATCAACTGAATTACTGCGGTTCGGTATAGCCATTACCGTTAGCTGGAGCCCCGTATTGGCGCACAAAAAAATGCTATCATAAAATCCCATTTAGGTTCTAATGCGCCACAATGCTTCTCTCATTAGGTTTGGCCTGGAGCTTTTTACTCTTTAGAAGAAGATGAAAGCGGTGCCCGTGCCCGGCAATTTCTATATCGATGGCCTCTGACAAAAATATGTTGGCAGAAACGTAGGCTTGATACTTTGGTGTTGCTGCTGGCATGAACACTGACGAAAGGTTTTAATACTTTGTTGTTGCTACCAACATGATCGCTTGGACGAGATCGTAAAAGTAACGCTGGTCTTAATGCTTTGCAATTACGGCTAGCATGATTACTGATGCGATGTGGATGGCAATAATTGTTATCTTATTGCTTTGCTGTTACTGTACGTACGATCACTGGTGTAATGTTGTGGTCAGTAACCAGAGAGTTGTGCGCGCTAGTGAAAGAAACTAGCTGCGCTATCGCTAGACCTGAGAAATACTAGAGGCGCTACCGTTAGCGCTACACATTTAAAAACCTAACGGCGCTAGCGCTGGTTTTGGTACTATTTTTAGGTATATAGATCTACTTCTAGTCGAAGAGCTAGAAACATTTTACTGCTAGGAAAAACATAAGGAGCAAGATAGAAATAAAATATAATTTTATTGCAATGGAAAAAATTAAATGTTTCACTGATTTTTCATATAACAAGAAGACACACGGAAATAAGTAATGTACTATATACTATAGTATACAGGGTGTTGCAAAATTCTTGGTGTGATGCCCTGATGCCCTCAGGTTACCTGACTGGATGCATGATCAGACGATGCCACACCCTGTGTGCTGTGCGGTAGGTATAAAAGCGCTCCGCACCATCATGCGCCAGCCCAGAGCTCACCTGTAACTAGCTCTTAGACGTACACATCCTTAGACCGTCTTAGACATCGCCTATCATATGTCTACCTCGTCCAGTTCCCAATACATGGATATACAATGAAGAGATGTTTCCTTGCACACGTGCACCCCTTTCTAGCACCTTTCTAGAACTTGTATTCATCTGCGATACCAACAGTATAGCCCGTATTGCACAGTCCCAGAGACGCGCTAACATTAACGCGTTAACATTGGTACAAATTTCGGCTACTATTAGAAAATATGATTGACACTTTTTCATCAATAAAAAAAATTTGAAAAACGCTTAGTTTGTGAGATAATCATGTAAATAATGAACACTGATTATTAGTAACCTACACAGGCAACATGCACTCTGTACAATACACACGAGGATAGTTACAATTCACAATAACAAGAGATAGTTTTTATTAGCAAGGATATCATGACGGTAATTGTTCAAGATGTCTACCATGAACATCGATACAAGCACGACACCTTCGTCAAAGATTCCATGGAACTCAGCGATATAACCAGCAGCAGCAACTGCAATTCGGGTGACAAGATCTTCTTCCGACTCGACAGGTGTGTCATAAATAAATCTTTTTATATGCCCTCACAAAAAAATTAAAATCTAGTGGAGACAGATCAGGTGATCTTGGTGGCCGGCCAGGACACAGAACCATTATGACCAATCCATCGATTTGGAAACTAAAGGTCGAGAAAAGTCTCACATTCAGAGCATAATGTGCCGGAACTCCATCGTGTTGAAACCAAAGTCTTCTACGAATACCCAATGGCCCATCACCCAATAAATCTGGAAGGACTTCTTCAAGAAATACTGTAAACATTCCCAGTGAGACGCTCTGGCAAAATGTATGGGCCAATAGATAGACTGTGAACGATACCTGCCCAAACATTGACAGTATAGTATAGCGATGCTGGTGGCGATGTTGATGGATGACACGAGGGTTGTTCTGCTGCCATACGTGAAACTTGTGATCATTAAAAAGTCCATTACGGGTGAAAGTAACTTAATATTTGAACAACACATGTTCTGCAAAATGGGGATATTCTACTCCTGATTCAAAAACCACTGCGCGAATCGTTCACAAGGAGCATAATCGGTGGAAAGTGGACCCTGGACGCTCTGGAAGTGATACGGATGATAATTATTTCGGTTCAATACACGCCGCACTGCAGTATGATCTTGAATTCCCATAAATTTTCTAAGCCCAGTATCTCAAAACATGAGTTTTTTTTTATTTTTTTTATACGGAAAAGTTTTTATATTGATATTTTCTACTAGTAGACGAAGTTTGTACCAAGAATTTTGCAACACCCTGTATACCCAATGCAGAAACTGGCGACTAGCGCTCGACATTGGCTAAAAACCTAGAGCCGCTAGGCACAGCTCTGTCAGTAACGCAATTTTGTGAGCTACAGAATTCGCTATTACTGCCACCATGATCATTGATGCATGGGCGTGGGCAGTTACGAAATTTTATTCTCGGTTGTTACTACCCACTGAAAAGTTGCAGGACCATCGGTACACGGTAGTGGAGGCAGGGTGTGAAATTCATAATGTCTGTGTCGTTCAGTCGAAAGTCACTGAAAATACCTATAAATGAATCTTGCTGCAATATTCGAGCTTAAGTGCAGCATTTACTTCTGCGATAGATTTTCTCAGTGAGGTACGAGGTATGCGCAACAGATTTACCATACTATTGGAGACCAAGTGGTTCAAAAATTAACATATAAATAAAAATTCGCTTCGCTTAACTAAGCTGTCAGTCAGCCAATTAAGCATGCGGTGTTGGCCAATCAGTTGAAACTGTCAAGCCGGCAGAGATAATTTATCGTTCATTTGAATGGCGGATTCAGACGACCGTCAAATCAATGCGTATTCTTCTATAAAATTGAAGAGATATTCAAAACTTTATTTCTGACACTTGCCAAGCAAATTGATTTAACGGTAGACATTTTAGCGACATTTCTTAGCAAACACGCAGTTAGGGCGGGAGCGTATGATAAGCAAATAAATACGTTATCTCCGCTCACCGGGCAAATCCGTTTCTACGTCGATTTAAATAGCACAAGAACGCAAAGATTTAAGAATTTAAGGTTATTGCAAGCTTGAAAAGAAATCGGAAACTATACTATAGCGACACGTGTTGAGACAAAAGAAGGCTTGTTCCCGCCGTGACGTCACAGCTGTGACGTCACGACTGAACAGGCCTTGTATTCTAGGGGGCCTTGGTCGAGCCAACTGACTTGGTTGATAACATTGTAATACATCTTAATGTACACANGTGTTGAGACAAAAGAAGGCTTGTTCCCGCCGTGACGTCACAGCTGTGACGTCACGACTGAACAGGCCTTGTATTCTAGGGGGCCTTGGTCGAGCCAACTGACTTGGTTGATAACATTGTAATACATCTTAATGTACACACGCAGTGGTGGTTACATGGAAACAACGAAACAAAACACTTGAACACTTAGCTGAGATTGCACTTATCCATAGAATTACTAGCTGGTGTTTCTGAGTGGTAAAGTGTTAACTAACTGCTAGGCAATCTATTCCAGGCTAAGACCACTTACTTTTTAACAGACAATCCAAGGAAGGAATCTTAGAGTTCTCTGACGTTTAAGGCCCGTCATCTTTGGGCACTCTAGACGAGAACGTTCAAACTCATCACCGCCTCAATAGACAAAGAAATGTACTGAGACATGAAAGCGTAGCCGTAAAAGAAATCTAAATTTATCTAAGTATAAGTCCCTAGCCCCTCTTTCCCTTTCCTTCCCAAATTGAAGCTATTAGGCGTTGTCAGAGAAAACAGCAAAATTACAACTATGATTTTCAGAGAAGTTCGACGACCTTAAACATGCTTCTTAGCTTAGACGTTGCTAACATGGGGCATAATAAAAAGTATATTGCTGGTGTTCTCTGTCCAAAGTCCTTCCAGATGTAAGACTCTGTATCTTCTCTGTAGCATAGGACTTTCACCCTTATACCTACAGTATATTCAGTTACAACGAGCTTGGCAAGTCCAGTGTGAATTACCTAAAAGCTCTTTGTTAGCTATATTGATTTGCTTCGGACGATGTGCAGGCGGCGTTATGAAAGCCACCAGACATGTAGACTTTTTGACATAGAAATATACCTTTTTAATTTAAGTTTTCAGTTTTTATTTCATAAAATGACTTTAAAAGCCCTTCCTGACAAAATCTAAAACCTTTGTGCAGCAAAATGTAATCAAAACCTTCGGAATTAAATTTAAAATGATCTGTGCTCCCCTCAGGGGTCAGTAATCACTGTGTTTGTGTAACAAAAAGCTGTAGATATCTGATGGGTAAAACACATTCGAATTTTGGTGCAAGGAAACTGTAATTTTGACTGGCTCATCTGCAATCACTGTGCACTGAAGGTACTATCTTAACTACAGTAAAGGCATGTTCGACTGGCCGTCAAAGTTGATCCTAAAAGGCTTGACTTGTAAGAAACTTCCGACAGATGCTTCGGCTTTGTCACTTTGAATCATGTTGCAAGTAATAGAAAGTTCATTTTAAGGAGCTAGATCGAGTTGCTACAAGTCTCAAGTCTAACCGATTGAGGGTCGATGCCTGAAACTGAATTAGGCAGGTTGACGCCAGCGCACCTGTGTGAAGTTTCACACAAGTCATACCTTGAAGGCTAAATTTTAGCTCCCAAGCGAACGTGTCCTAACTGTCGATATTCTTGCAGCATTTAGGTTCACTCTCTTCACGTTTAACGGTTAATAGAAATTTATCTTAGATTTTAGATTAACTGCAATTGTTCTTGACAAGCTGTAGGCTGATCATCGGGAAAAGCTGTAATGATGTGAGAGATAAAACTAATAAACGAAGCAGCACATTTAAATGTTTATCTTCAATTCTCTGAAAAATTACTTTTTGAATCACTACAGGACTAATTTTGGAAAAGATGCTTCTTTAACTATAATATGTGCAGTGGAAGTAGAAAAAAACAAGGCTTCAGCCTTCTATTGAAACCACCACATTTTGCACCTCCAAACATAATTATTGATCTAGTGATATACGAAATCTTGTCTTTTCTAAGTTTTGCTGATTTTCATTCTACAATCTACTGTATATTTTTAAATGAGTTCATACTGAAAAAGTTTTTCTGGTAAAACAATACTAAATAGTGATATGAAATGCGTACGGTATTTCGTGTAGAAAGTGAATTAGTATGTAAACGGGTAGAACTGAAGCTATTGCTATTCGGGTGAGACACGTACCTACTGATGATAAACTATGATTGTGCTTCTGTGTCGATAACAAGTGATGTCTTACGTCAGTCAACCATACCTTCCTATAAAAATTTTTAATTATAATCGTCCTTATGTCCGAATAATCATAAACTCTTATGTGGTTGCCTTAAATGATGAGCAGTTAATGGATTTCCGGTTTATATAACTGCGTGTCTTTACTCCTTGTACTTATTCGCAGAGCGTTTGGTTTTACTTATTTCAACGAGATTTTGTTTGATTCTCTTATTCATCAGTGCCAAGTAAGGATTTGTCCAGCACTGAGTAAGATAAGGATTTAAATTAAACGAATGTCTTTGTGTAATAAAGTCTTAACTAATGCATACGTCGTAGCTTATCCTCCTTATCAGCGCATCAGAGATCATTCAAGTCGCAGCTTATTATTAAACTCTGTATGAGACTTCCCAACAAATAAGTTCAAATAAAGCGTTTAGTTTCGCCTACAATGTATAGTTTCATCACTATTCTTCGTTATTCAAATTCAACTCTTTCTATAATCCATCAACTGATGAAACTGACTAGAAATAAATGATTAAATTAAGTTATGCGAGTTAGATTGTATGGATGCTGCCACTGCATATCAGTCTTTAATAAACAAAGTCACGCGTAATTGGAGAACTTGTAAATTATATTTTTCCTATACTTCAGTTTGAATAATAATTTTATCTTGTAAGAAATGCTTCGGGTATCGACGTCATCGCACCATAGGCTCATCATACTCGTGCCTCTCTTTACACTGCATCAACTTCGTCATCATATAAGCTCATTCCTCTCGCAGCTCTCTCTACACTGCATCATATCCATCGTCGTACAAGTTCTTACCTCTCGTGGTAAGGAAAGATAATGTAGTATAAGTCGTCGCATATTCAAGAAGTCTGTTGCAGTAGAAGTAGTTGCATATTCGAGTACGGAGAACACCGGAGGAGGTGTCACATAGTAGGAGTCGTACATATACTACACGCGCAAACCACCTAAAGCGCTATCGATCGATCGCGCTGCGCGTTTGGTGGATGTTGTTGGCATTAGGCCGTAATTTCGGGTAAGTTGGACTATATTCGGGTTTAATGTCAGGTAGGTTAGGGGAGGCAAGGACTGTTTTTTTTTTATTTAAAAATTTGAACGATCCACCAAACGTGCAGCGCGATCGATCGATCGCGCAAATCCACCAAACGCGCACAACATATATAAGGTCATCCAATGCATGCTCTTTCCAACTCTCACTCTTACCGAAGTTGGCCAACTTCATTTCCAGGCGTTACCGTCCCTCACTTCATCATGGGGGGGGGGGCCGCCACTTGCAAAACTTGCCACATAATTTCCGGGCTATTCTTATGGCCCATGTCGCAGGCTGTCACTTAATAATGACCTCAATTACGGAAGCGATGTTAATTTCGCTGACGGAAACAAAGGATGAAAGTGCAAAATTTCTTGGATCATAGCTCCCATTGTCTAACTATGATGGATAAAATTATAGATTGAAGGGAAATTTTAATGTTATTCTTTTTCATTGCTCTTAGTAACGGTCACTACCGTGGAGTTGACTTTGCTGGCTATTAATTAGAAATGAAAATACACTTTTCAGACCTGCCTGCTTCGGCAACAAATTTTATTTTTAGGAAGTTATACAGTACACTCCAAAAACTTGGTAAATGCATAATTCCTACCAGGTACAAAGTACCAGTGATGACTAATTTATCTCTAAGGCAGCAATTACTTATGGCTGTAATTCATGCATAAGCTACATTTAACAGAATTAACGCACTTGAATTTCATTAAAAGGCTGTGGTGTTCAGGCGTAATTGCACACTCAAACTATCAAGAACTTAGCTCAGCTAGAATCTGATTCATCTTATATTAAATATTACACTCTTGATACTTCAACGACCGATCGTGTTCGAAATAATAATAGATAATTTTGTCACGCCTGGCGTATGTTATCAGGAAACACATCCTAGATTAACCTTCCAGTTTTTAATGCGTTTAGTGAAAATTCGAATGATTTGAGTGCATTAAAAATATTAATTATGGTGATAATACAATAATTATAACAATGATAATAGTTTTAAATCGGTACTCATGGGTAATAGTACACGCTAGTGTGTTATGTGCATACATGCAAGAAAAATTTAGGCCTTCACTTGAGTAAATTTACTTTGAAAAAAAAAGAAGGTAGGGCAAAAATTTCACACGCTACAGTACATATAGTACATTCTGGCACATGGTGTGTGGAAGCAGAATTCGTTGCCATGGTGGGAAAGGTTAACGGTTTGATAGGTTAATTACCAGAGTTGTGCCTTGGGGCGCTAGAACTAGCGTCCGCTTGTAGCGCCGCTAGTTTTTTTTTGTAGCGCATGCACTAGCGCCACTAGGTTTGCCTGCTGCAAACGTTTCATATGGATGCTGCATCTTGAAGATTTTTCGACCATCATCAGAGGCCTAACAACGCTTCAAGCCTACTTTCAGCTATGGTATGGTGTGTTTTCGCCAATTGTCGGATTTGTATTTACTACGAAGAACACCATGCCGATGTGCCAGCTTTTTATCTACGACAGGTGGTAAACTGTCGCCCTCGGTACATCTGTGTGACTGCAACGTGCAGTAATTGGAGTCTACGCAGCGGACTGTAGTTGAGAATGGACAAAAAATTTACTTGATTGGAAATTTTATTTATACTTTTGGAACAGCCGGTATCATAGTTACACCTTCCTATCGTAACCTCTCTAAGTTTCACAAGATTTCAAGAACTAAATTTACCAACTTTGACCCTCCCACCTGATGAGCTGGAGAACAGCGAAACACGCGTCGTGGGCATCAAAACTTCTCTAACCGCTTCTAATCGAAATCTATATATACATATATATATTTGTGTGTCTGTCCACCCAAAAAATGGTAGAAGGAGTTGAGAAATTATCATAATTTTTTGCATGGAGTCTCGGGGTTGCCCTCGATGCGACCCATGCCAAAAAACTAGCATGCGACCATAAAAAAATAACGGGGATGAAATTTGCTCCCACCGCGGTGATGATCTTACTCCCCCAGGTGTTATATTTTGCCATTGTTTTTCGTTTTATGTGGACTCACAGCCCTATTATTTAGCTGTGTGTGTTGCCGCAATCTTTTTGTTTACTTTCCTGCACGACTTTTCTTCGTTCTCCTTCATCACTATTATTTGCGAGAACATCTTAGTACTGGAACGTTTGGGAAGTGCATTTTATACTGGACCATTAAGAGTAGGTAGGGGGCGCAAGTCTGGTGAATAGGAAGGGGGAATAGTTTATGGATAAGAGAGGGAACGGATCTCTCTTTCGTTCTTTTGATAATGCGGAGTTAAATGTGCACACACTATTATATCCTTAGAACTAACGTGATCATTCTTCACTCAGAACACAACATAATTTCGTAGCAATATCGAAGATATATCAGTGATTAAAATTTCAGTAAAGCTCAATGTGCAACTCTCATTCCAGTTTGTGCATGTTGTGCACCTGCCTCGCTCCTGTTATTAGTTCTGCTGCTGTCACTAAAGGCGTTTTCGTAGTATCTAATAGATAGCCAACAGTGTCAGCAGGTAACTTCCTTTGATTTTCACTAATTTGGCGTTTACTGAAAATTTCGTTTCAAACACCTTCTTGCACCAAATCACTTCTTCTCACACTGGCTTTACATGGCGCTATAGTCACTTCAGGCTTAATTTTCAAAAACTCTGTTCCAGTCTCTTCTCCTAGCTGGCAGCTGCTCTCGCAATGGTAATCAACTTTGTTCCTATCTCTTCCTTCTTTACTGCATAGACTACGGATTCATCCTTCGGTTTGTTACTATCAGAAACTTTACTTCTAAATTTACGCCGTTAATTATTTATTGTGCTCATTATCGTTTTTCCTCTTTATTTTTTGGGTTTGTTTAAGTCTCACCAATTGTCCCAGTGTTTGGAAATACTTAACAATTCCTATTTCAGCTTTACATACTAATCATAACCGCTTCCACTTCCGTCATCGTTTTCCTCACAAACACTACCGTCATGTTACTTAACCTCCTCATCATTATCATCGTCTTCATCATCGTCGGATCCAAGGTATACCTTCCCATCCACGGGCACGTCAAGCAGTTGCAGAACCTCTTGAGTGTAGCACTTCACCATTGTTTCTGGATCGAACGCCTCCCACAGATCAACGCTGGCCAGATCTTCTGAAGCCATGTAACCTGTGTTGGTTGCAGGGTTGTAGCATGTCACATTGCACGCAGAGTTTCGGTAGCAGTGCAGGAAATTGAAAACTTCGGAGCCACGCACTGGGTTTTCCTCGAGTTCTAAGTCAGAGACCAAAGCATAGTAGCCACGCCACAGAGGAGACCGATCGGCAGACTCCACAATGGTGGTTGAAGCTCCTACGAAGACGATGATGATAAGCTGTAGAAGTTCCATTTCTGTGCCAAGAACTGCCAAGTACCTGCTCAAAAAATAAATATCACTAAAGGAGACTGAAAGAGAAACGTAAATTTTATTATTAAGCTGTGTACAAGCTAAAATTAATGTACCCATCGCAGATTACGATTCACTTATATGCAACGGTCTTTTTTCTGAGTGCATAAATATTTTATTATAACTGTATTTACATTGTGTTACTTGTACTGTATAGGTTCATTTATTCTTGTTCTGTTTTTTATTAGTCCAATAAAATGCTTATATTGTCTCTTAAAAGCTTGTTTTCCCTTTGTACTAATTAGAAATGGCTTACTTAGTGTATAAAAACTATATATTCCCTTGAATTATATTGAAGACGACTCTGCAAAGCCCTGAATGGCCTATCAATGTATACCCAATCACCTTAAAAATTGAATGGAATTACCGGATAGTCGCTAATTGAACTTCCTTTTATTTTTAGATCGCACCTACCTCTACCTTAGAGTACTTTCCATGCCTTTAGATGCCTTTTATTTTGAATAGAAATTTTGTGTAAACTAATAATATGTTTTTATTATACCTTTATATGTTCTCTTGTAATCTACAGTACACTCACCATCCTCTGCAAACGAGAGCAAGGCTGCGACTGCTATGAACCCAGTCCCATCATTAGTTCGCAGAGCTCATAGAAGTCGTTTAGATTCTGTAGTTTGATAGGAAAATAAGTTATGCTCGTAATCGCTGTGCCGCTGCCTAATAGCGCCTAGCATGCAGCTCAATACCTTCGCATTCTGATTGTCGTAAATCATATAATGGACAATAAAAAATATGTTTCTTCACTCTGTACTTCCATCGTGGTTTGTTTACTTTTCAAGGCATTTCAACTTGTTAGAATCGGAGTGTATTGCTAATATTGTATGATAAGTGTTCTGATATAGTAGATTCGGTAGAGTTTTTATGAGTCTTCTTGACACAGAATAGCAGCTTCGTATGCCGGGGCCACACTAGGCATTTACACAGACAACTAGATGCAAGCTAGGAGCTTCAATAGGAGGAGTACGCGCAAGCCTTCCCTGGGCGAGTAAACACATGGCTTTTTCACGTGACTGAAGCTGGCGTTTGGAGATCTTAAACTGGCTGAAGTGGCAGTGGTCAGCACATATAGTTAAGGAAGATACAGACNCGTGTCTGATGATTTATATCCCAGCGCTCACTCTGTTATTTTCATCATCAGATGGTATACAGGATACAAGTTTTCTTTACATACTTCCATCCGCTCGGAATTTCGTCGATGGTTAATGACTATCAAAATTTGAGCTCAGGACTCCTTTCTATATGTGATGTGTGAGGCAATGCCGCTCTCCGATTGGATAAGCCACTCAGCCAGTTTAAGGGCAAAGTTTACTCGTAACGCTCGCATAGGATAAATAGATAGGGTGCACTCCTCTCTATTAGAACCTCCTTGACTGCAAGGATGCGGCACTTGAACGTCGTTTATGCGATGGTATCTATGCTACCGATTATAAACATATATCGAATCGGCTCGCGAGCTGCTCATCCCAGCCAAGGAGCTTCTAATAGAACCTCCTTGATCCCAGCAACCAGTTGGGCGTAGAAATGCATGTGTGGCCCCGGCATTAGGATGCAACATGCACCTCCATAACTGTTTCTTTGGTGAATAAATCTACCTTGTCGAATGAATAGCACTATGTATTTGAAATGTTGTATGTAGACGACACCCTCAAAGAAAAGGCTAAGATTGCGGCTGCCTTCTCATTTCGGACACCTCTCAGGAGAACACTTTTGCGTACTCAATCCAAGGCAATATATATCTGGAAACTGACACACCCAGTGGTAAAATAGTAGTAGGAGTATTACTATCGCTTAAGAGTTACACTGCCTATATATATCGTGCCGAGGAAATACCCAAGGGTTAACCCGAGTGTCTTACCACGGGGGTTAATGTATCTGGCCATAGTTTCTGCTGCTGAGATTAGTTTGTACAGTTCAGCAGGTCCTCTTTGCAAGCCTTTTTACGATGAGATGGGCGGCTGAGCCAGGCGTCGGTGGAGGTGGACAAGGTGGCTCACGGGGCTCCTACGTGCAGCTGGGAGGGGGGGGAGAGGGGCTCTAGCGGCCATTCCTCTTGTTTTATTCTTCTTCATTGGGATGTTTTGCGTCTTGTTTTGTCGCCAGTAGTAGCGCGCTTATCAAATTCAGTGATCGAGTTCGCTTCTATATTGAGACTTTTTTAATAGCCATACCGAAATAAAATTAATTAAGATGCGCGACGCGAAATGAAAATTCTTTTCAGAGCTCTATATAGTATTCCATTATTCTATTACTAGTACAATACTACACATTTCGTATATTATCAGTAGTAAAAAGTTCTACGAGCCTAAATTGTGTATCGTTGAACTAACAACCGCCCACAAAATGTTGCTACGTCTACCTATATATTATTTTTACAGTGGACTGTCGTTCAACTTTTTTATCGTACACGGACCGCGATAACATTATCATTAATCACATTCGTTGTAATTTTCTTCTATCATGCTCATGGCGAATCCATTGACTTACTTCCAACTGCAATAAACTGAAGCACTGTGCATGCTTCGTCGTCTTCTGCATGTATATTTTATGTGGAAAAAATGGGTAATTTTTTTTCTAACTCGACTGGAGAAACGACGGGCCCTCCATAGCCTAATCGCATGCAGTCAATGATGATAGACAAGCTGGTATTGTAATGATACTTCGATTATTTAACGTTCTTTTGAATGCTTGGTCAGAGTTCGGTGCCTAGAAGACGTGTATAAACTGTATATACGAGGTCGTCGTCCGTGCTTATACATAATCAATTTAAGCAAGCCATAATGCTATGGCCGGTAACTGCTGCATGATTCTGTAATAATTATTGTTCGAAATTATCAATTGTTCAAACACAGTTATTTGAAAATAGCTACTCAAAAACGATTAGGTGAAAACAGGCTGTTCGAAAACAATTGATCGAACTTCATTGTTTGAAAATATTTGTTCGAAAAGAATTGTTGGAAGGCAGTTGTTCGATAACAGTTGTTCGAAACCAGTTGCTCGAAAACAGTTGTTAGAAAACTAATATTCCGAAATGATTGTTCTCAGACAATTATCTACAAACAGTTGTTTGAAAACAATTATTCGAAAGTATTTGCTCATAAACAGTTGCTTGACAGCAATTGTTCGAAAATCTATTGATTGAAATTCCAAATTAATTGAACAAAAATTGATCGAACTGACTCATGTTTAAAATTATATTTATTCGAAATTCTTTATTCACCTTAAATTAAAGTAAGGAAGGAAAATAGCATACTGAGACAAACGTTGAACCCATACAGGGATACAGGGAGGTTTTCCCACTTTACATGAATAGAAGATATGAAAGGAATAACAGAACAAGGCGTAATTAGCAATAGTATCAAAATTTTCAGAAACCTTCCATATTTCAACCTAACTTGAGATACCCCAGCATTTATTGGTAAAACAGGGAAGTAAAATAAATAATTTCAAACAAACGTTCTTTTGAATAATTTACCATTCGAGCAATTTTTCATTTGGACAATCAGTTTTCGAGTAAAGCTTCATATTTCAGTATGGGAAATCGGTCATTCATATTATACTGACTGACTGTTTACGACTTTAGTTCGCACTAGCAGCCTAGATCCAACTCAACTACTCTGTTTACGTTACCGCGGCTTCAGCTTGCGCAAAACATAAGAGTCTTAAAAATATGTCAAAATTCTCAGTCGGCACTGCAACTTTTGCATAAAAGAAAGTGCCAGAGATGAACTTTCCTGATTTGAGCAGCTTAAATTACAAAGAGTTCTATTTTCGCAACCAGAGTGCAATGTTCAGAGACGTCATGGTTTAATCTCGGTCAGCTCTAACGTAATCGGATTAGCTGGGTTGGCTTTAGGCCCACGTACGTTACGAAAGTCGTTACGTGGGCAGCGGGCGTTGAACGCAACCATTAATTTGTTTTATTTGTTCCAGGTTCATACATTAGTTTACTACTTTATGTTCACAGTGTTCAAATGCGAATTTTTCAAACCACTAAACGGTGAGCAGCTTTCTGAACGGCAATTCACTACAAATTTGATGTCATGTCAGACACTTTGCTAGTGACACTTGTTAAAAAATAAACTGATTTGAAGGATAACTTTAGAAAATCTTTCTAGAGCACGCAGAGATTTCTTTATGAGGATGCGAAGAGCAATCGGATGTTTTGAAGTATAAGCGCAGGGCAAAAGAGTATCGTGTGAACCGGCCTTAAGTTGAGTTCAGACGATAGTCCATTAAAATTATTATATCGAGTAGTTTCAGCCTCCATTTCCACAACAAAGGCTACATATCACAGAGGAAGTAAGCAGGGATACAGATAATATAAGTAGAAATATGGAACCCATGCACGAGGGTGTTCGCGCACAAGATCAGCGCAGCAGAGGCAGATAAGTGGAAAGTGATATCATTATAGAAGTATGAAAGTGACAAGAAGCAAAGTGGACACGAAGAAAAGACGTCCCGATGCCCTAGCCAAATCTATGGTATTCTACGTGTACAGGACTTCTTCGAAGTCTCTGCTCCCCGTAACATAGGATGGGCGAACCTTACTTACTTAACCCTATAGCCCATTCTGTACCCCTAGGGGCAGTCACATATATGCACGCAGGCTCTCAATTCATCGCCCAATCTGTGTTGTTGTGTTCATTCAAGCAGCCGATAAAATTGAAAAGAAATCAGAAACATTAGTAATGGCACTTGGTGAGGCAAATGACTGGACGGCTAACATTTGATAACTTCTTTGGTAGACACATCGCCTTGATTACTAAGACACAACGAAACATTCAGAGGATTAGCTGAGAAAACACATTGATTTGGATGTCATTTGAAACGGACTTTAATGTGAGAATCATCAATGATTTATACTCATAATATACGTACCTACAGAATGTACATGTTACAACGGACTTCAATGTGAGGATCATCAATAATTTATACTCCTCATATACGTACCTACAGGATGTACATGTTATATTTGTTTCAGTAGGGGAGGGCTCTCCCTGGTTAAGGATTAAGGCCATGCCGTTCTTGGCTCAAGCGGGGTTCGCACGTGAGTTTTTTTATAACAGTAGCGTGAGATTATTCTCACGATAATCGAAGTGTTACAAAATCATCACCTCGTGAGTCACGTGCATAAACTTTGTTACAGTGCTCAACACTCCTCGTATATCATCTCGTATTAAAAAAACTAACGATCTCATATTTATACGAACCTATGAACTTCAATAAAATCCACCAAAACTAGAACAAAGGAAAGTAAATTGTTAAGTCAATAGCTTTGACGGCTAACATTTTTACTACTCATTTGAAAGATACATGCACAGTTGTGTGCTAAAATGTTAACCGTCGAGTCAGTTGCCCGAACAGTTCATCTTCCTCTGTACTGTTTGAGAAATTGTGCTTGATTTTTTAAATTAACGCACTCCAGCTGTATCGTAAGTTGGTATTGAACTGTACGTTATTGCTTTTGCAAGCAAAAGTGTATACGGTCATTGCTTAGTAAAGTAGCCTAATAAAAACGTTTACAGTACATATCTCATGACACATGAGGCCGGAGCATCAACAAGTGCGCCACGCTATTGTCAGAAATAGCCTCACATGCGAATTCTGATGTACGGGTAAGCTAGATAAACAATAAGTGTGAGTGCTTTTAGAAAAATAGCATCTGCCATCAAGCTACGACGGGCAGTTAAGTCAGAAGCATGGTTTCCAGTATTTTCAAGTGCTACCAACACTTTCATGTACACGTGATGTAATATAAATGTTGAGGCAGACGCAGAGAGACAGGAGAGGAAGTACTGGAAAATGTTAACCGCTATCTTAGTACGTAGCGTCGGCGTGGCAGTTACTGGTCTAACTAACTGTCTTATTGTGTCCACATCTCTGCACCATACACGATGTCTGTTCGGTGAGTATACAATGTCGACTTGTGCTATTTTGGACGTATATGGACTGTAAAATCTAGAATAGAGAATCTGACAGAGGATTTGACTGATGGCTGTTTGGCAAGTCTCAGGATGATGCAAAGCCGAGGTCACATGACTAGAGCCCGGATTTCTAGCATTTATTCTATTATTGCTATAACGACTATAAAAAAGTTGCATTTATTATAGCTATAAGCGCTATTTTGACTGGAAAAAAGCAAGTCATTATTGTATAAATGACCATAAAATCCACGCTCCGCACTAACTCTATTGTCCCGCACCAGTTGAAGCGGGAGGCATATGCCCGCTGGCGTACTAGCCGGTCTGCTGTTGACTTTCAGCTTTTCAGGGAACAGCGGCGTCGGGCTGGTGCTACTTATGAGGAAGCTGAGAGGGAGCACAATTTGAGGTCCAGGGA
>LQNS02278097.1:28939157-28960572 GCA_001587735.2 Parhyale hawaiensis | reverse complement strand
TCTGCCTATCACTTTCAATGGAGCTTGAGAGGAGCACCAGAGCCTCCAACCTGGGCTAATTTCCGCCTATCTATTTCGTTAAGAGCGTGACACCGAACATATTAATATATTTATAAACTCACGACGATCATTCTTAGTATTAGATTAGATAATCATTTTTTAGTTACCGTATGTAATCATAAGCTAAAGGTATCATGTGGCATTGCCTTTCTATAATAAAAAAAAATATTCATGAATTCTCGTGGACAAAATTTGGATTCTGGGCATATATTGAATATGTAATAACGTATTAAAATAAAAGTTATAACCTCACTATACACAATTATTTATATCACTTGAAGTACATTACGTTTAACACTCTAAACATACTTTAATTTTCATCGTCTAAAACGATAATGAATGCCCGATGATGCAAAAACCTGATAGGAAATAAATGCTTCAACTATAAAGCTGTTTTGTGTCCCCTTTGTTTCTTCCTTTTTTCAGACTCACAAGGAGATATAATTCTTGGTTCTGTTCTACCTCTTCTTTCCTGACTTGTTGTTCCTCCGTGCGTCGTTTAACCTTCGTGCATGGGTTCCATATTTCTACTGACATGCTACACGTCCCATCCATTTCCTCTCTTGAATTACCATAGTTGTGTCTAGGGAGGTTTGAAACTACAAACCTTGTTTACTTCCCTCCCCCCTCCCTCCCTCCGCCAGGAGCTATTTTAATTCAAGGATTTCATTTCCTGAGGCGACCAAAATTCTGTTAGGGTTATACCTCGCTAAATAATTGACACAGAAGTTTGAAACATATTCGTTAGTTCTATATAGTATCATAGATACCTCAACTGTTTTATTACGCCTGTTGATGCAATTCCACTACCTGCACCAACCTTCTTGCCTCTGAAACGATTTTTTCAAGAGAGTAGGAAGCTTTGCCAGATAATTTAAGAATCCAGAAATTATATCCATTAAATAAATATTAAAAAAACTGGTTCTCTAAGGTTAATCAACCTGCTGGTGAGTATCGTTGCTACTTTAATTGCTGTATCGAACAGCGTGGTCATTTGCAAGATTTAATATAAAGCTCACTTGTGGATCGCGTCATCATAAAATGATGGCAGAAATAATTACTTCGGCACAACCGCTTTTTTTTTTTTGTCTTTTCTTTGTGTCTCATTTATAAAGAATATTTTCCAGTTTTTGTTTCCTGAGCTTCTGTTTAATTTGCTTGTTATGAGTTCAGCAAAATAATACATATTCATTATAGGAAAGGAGAACAATCTAGTAACTATGATACCTCGGTAATATACTTGACAGATATTCAATTCTAAGTTTTAAAAAACTGGCAAGGTAGAGGCCTACTTACAGTTCTGCAGATGAATTTTCTTGCATCTAGTCCTTCAGAGGGGAACACAGAGACACTAACAAACTGGGTTTCATTATATAGTGGCATGAATGGGATGAACCAGAGAGGATATCATTTAATATGAGTGTGGTTTTCGCTATACCTTTCACGTTCAATTATTTTTACTAGCATACCCGGTGCACGCGGTGAATAAAAATAAACACAATAAAATTACGATGATGTTTCTTTATTCAGTACCTTGGGGTACTGATTTCATTTTGAAAGACGCACTGTATGTTACAAATCAATTTTCAATGACCTAGGTGAGGAGAGGGAAACTGTAGTATTTGACGTAACAGACAATCATGTTTATTGGTATGGCAAATTTCAGATCTTAGCGTGGAATACAGCCACAGTACTTCTACGCAGTAGCATTAATATTGACTCCCACTGTTTTCCCTCATCAAAGCTTTATTTGTTCTGAGTTCACAACGCACCAATTGTGTAGAAGATCAACGAAAGGAATGGTTAAACTATTATTTTTCAGAGCAGAACCATGAAGACGGGAGGCAAAAAACTGAATTTTCGTAATTTCTTGAAGGCGAGGACCTCTTGCAATTCGTAAATGCAGAGGCCGTTATTAGCAAAATAACTAAGCATCTTAATAAAAAAAAATTCATCCCCAAAATTCAACAATGCAGTACAATGCGCTTAAATTTCTTAATTTATTTCTTCCATTGTATAAAAAATAAAGGCTTGTAGCACTCTTTTTCTAACATTGGAGAACGAGCGAAACTCCTAGTATCTGATAATTTCGGATTGATAATTTCTTCTCACATCAAAGAAATTAAAGAGCATCGTGCCAGGTAGGAGGAAGTCAAAGTTCTTCAAGAATGGGATAATTTCTGTTTTTTTTAAACAGTCTTCTGAATTTCGCCCATTGTAATATTCAGAAAAAGTGACTGAAGACTGGATACGAATGCGTTTTTCTGCCGTCCCTGATGCATGGCAGAGCAGACTCTCCAGTCTTATACTTACTTTTCATTGGTCAATATTGTGTTTTCCTACTTATGCAGTTCACTCTTTGTTTGGTAAGTGAAGCCGAGTTCTGAATATTTCACCGTTGAATTGATTTATTTCCATGGATAACTGTTGACCCGGAGCAGCATTATTGTAGGAATTCATAAAAAGTTTAACAATCTCTCACTCTCTCTACTGAAAATGTAATTACAGGCAGTCTCAGTGCTGCCCACGCGTGTCGTAAATACTTTAGAGGTTTTTTTTACTGTCAGTGCTCGCTCTGGCAAAAATAAATACCGTACTTCAATAATGCCTTTGTCTTTTTTAATCAATGTCGTTATTCTGCTCTGTAACTCCTTCTTTGTGGTCAGTCACCCATAAGAACAAGAGAAAGAAAGATTTCCTCAGCAAATTCACTAGAAACAAATTCGGAAACAATAGTGCCTAGGCTACAGACTGCAGCTTCTTTTATTCGAATAAAAATTAGTGAACAAAAAACTGAAATATCAAATCTGTTCCGCCTGTATGATGTACAGAAGAAAATTTTAATAAAATAATAAATTACTGCTGCAGAGCACCTCAGTAAGCAGGCTACAAAATGTGCATTATCATGCATACCAGCGCCGTCATCTGCTAAATATGACAGCATGGCATTTGCATTAGCATCTGTTTACTATACACACTTGTGTTGAGGCTATTATATTTGTATGATTCAAACGTTGGTCGTAGAAACGGTAGAAAGAAACTTGGAATAATAGGTACCAGTGTATTTCAAGGGTAACTTCGATATGCTGCGCCTTATGAGGCCAACTCTGACGATAGAATTTTCTACCTTCCGGCTTCGAAATTTTGAGTTTTAAAGCCCAGTTCATATAGGATGAGTTCGAAGAAGATTTAACTTAGATTCAACTCCATACCGTTTTGCTCCAGAGACTAGATAAATATAAACGAATCAATAAATAAACAATTAAATAGATACATATATATGGGTATATATTGTTTTTTTTATTGCAGCAGTTCGATAGCGAGGGGATTTTTTAATGCAATACAGTGCCAAGTATACTAGAGAAAGTGGTGGCCGCGCCAAAACGGCTGAATCCCAAGAGTACCTCGCCCCTAGAATTGTGGAATTGTGCCTGCTCCGTGTTGCGCCCTCTAAAGTTTTGCGTCGTAAACACAACGTTTCCAAACTACCTGCTGAAAGTTTACTTATTTAACGGATAATTTTTCTGGAGAAGAAATGAGTTTCATTCATACCTAGTTCATTTCCAGACGTGACAGACAAAGAGTCGCACAGTCAACGATGATACAAGTAGAGGTAATAAGGATTCCGTTCTTCTTCCTAAATTTTAACAGGTAAAGGAAAAGTCAACTTGACCGCAACCGCTACGAGGACACCCGTACGCAGTGGTTCGCGCTGCAGTTCTAGGCCAAATGGCAACAGAGGAGTGAACAGCTGTAGTCATAGTGTGCTTCATATGCAGTGTGTAATTTTGCTATCTACAATATAATACAGGCCAATTTGTATTTAACTGTACATATATATTTGTATATTTATTTATCTGTCTATTTCTATCAGGCTTGACGAAAACACAAAGGCAGAAATTAGGCCGGATTGGAAACTGTGGCCGTCCTGTCACTCCTCGTGGTTAGAAACCGATAGGAGAAAAATAAACTTGGTTGCAGATGGTGGCCACATTATGGGAAGTTAATATGTGCTTGAATACACTTCTTATTTCGTCAGTGCTGAAATCCCTAACTATGACGATATCAACCGTTTCTCTCAGCACTCATAGCCGTCTTAATTTGGACTCTTGTAACATCCAAACATCAACTGCTCTGAGAAAGTGATGTTTTTAGCTCAATGGAACAGAGGGTAAAATATTTTCCAATGCACAGCAGATTCGTAAAAACTCGGACTTTCATTTCACTCATTATTTCACTTTTTTTCATCTGATGCCTTCCATTTGTGAAAAATGTAAAAAGCTTTCTGTATATTCGACTAATCTGATATCACGACGTATCTGCAATACCAAGTCGAAATTAACGTGAGTGATGCTTGATCGTCAGTTGGGGCTGAATAAAATTTTTGGGCGTCACTGAACGTTATTAAAAATTTCGCATCTCAGCATGAGTGGGAAGTTGTGAGGCAAGTTCATTAGTAACGATTGTTGCAAACATCGAAGTATCATCATTATTTCTTTTCCGTTATATTTACGGCCGGGAAAACTACATAGTCGTTATTATAATTCCGTTTGTTCCTCCCAACGTTCCTCCGTTTGTTGGTTAGTACGGCCTGTGTGCTTTCAGTATTAGATAAGGAAAATAGGAGTATCCTTGATACGGTCTATGGAGGGAGGTCCTACATATATGTTGAAGATTTGCTATCTGACTTGGAATATAACTTCACACGTATCACATGATACGGATCTGAGATGTATCACTGAAGAACAATACTTTTCTATCTATAAATGTTTGTAGAAATAAGCAACATATTTTCATCACCGTGAAAAGGTGAAAATAAATGTTACTATGTTGATAGACATCTTGGCGAATACTTTATTTCCATTCGAGATAAAAGGTAGACATTCTTCTTGTGTCCGAATTAAACCTATTATCTTTCGTTCCGCCCAATATCTACAAAAAAAAAAAACAGCAGCACATTTTACGCATAAATATTTTGTGAGTTAGAAGTACTTAGATGGAAATTGTTCTACGGGAAAATGTGATAAATCGAGAACTATTAAATTTTATGTGGAAGTGAATAAAGAAAAAGCATTGTCCTAAATCTGGCGAATAATAACATTTGCCAGAGACTGCAGTGTGGAAAAACAAGGTAGCGACGGATAGCACTGAAAGAAATATGAATACATTATTATTCTTACTGTACAAGGAATAGATTTAAGTTATTCTAAACTTACTTTCATTCTACAGTTAAAATCTAAAAAAAATCCACCTTGTCTTGCGCAATAACGTTGCCAGGAATTTAATCTGTAAATCTATGCAATCACGGCGTTTAATTTCAGAATATTATAAAGAAATTTGAACAGTGACTGGCTTGATATTTTTAGTAGGAGTAGAAAGTTTTTAGATTGCCCTATTAAATATTTCATAAAGCCAATAAGGAAACCATAGACCATGTAATTGAAAGGTAGCCATGGAAGTTCTTACTCTTATGAGTTTGCATATGCAGTTGATCGACCCTGTAGCAAATACCGTGTATCATGTATTCAAAAAAGATAGACTCCTCTCGACTAAAACATTCCATCCCTTCAACCAGAAATAGCGGCAGCTGAAAGTCATATAAAGCATTAATAGAACCGCTAAAATATATTGACGCACTAGACCATTTAAAGTTTCGTGTCATTGCCCTATGTTTCAATAGAAAAACTAAATTTCGATCCATTTCCGTCAAACACCCAGAATATAAAAAAATAATCTTCACAAGAATAGCCGACTATCTTGAAGAACTTATGGGATAAAAAGTATTTTTTTATTGCCATCTATACAATCAATCATATCATTGCATCAAGAGATATTCGACTTACTTGAAAAAAAACTGTGAAAATTGGAAAATGGGTCCAGGCTTTTCAAATACAGTCTATGTTGATCGTGACAGTAGAGAAATGACTTCTATGAAAAACAAGTTCCTGTAGGAAACTTGGTCCCTCATCTTATATCAACCACTCTCTATATTCATAGAAGCAGGAGAGAGTCACCATCCTTGTCCCATATTTCTTTACTACCCACATAACTTTCCTCGTGAGTCCCTCTATGTTTGGTGTAACTTTTTTATGGGGTTAATTTTTCCCCTCGAGGCAAGGTATTTCGTCCCTTGAAATTTGATCAACTTCTTTTATGGCCTCTAGCAATAAATCCCCAAACAGATCCTGACATTTCGATCTATATTTATCCATTTTTTCCCTCTGATTGCGATGCCAGAGGGGACTTCTTTTTATTGGTTTCTGTCTGCATGTATAGAGGCGCCACAGTTTTTTATAAGCTCGGAAGCTTTGTTATAATAAATACAAAATATGATGTATGTATCGTCAGGAAATAAATTCACGTTTTCAAATATTTTTCATGGGTTTTATTACTCATTTACTGCAGATTTACCCTCACCAGTGTTTTTCTTAATTACTGTAGATTAAAAAGACGGCAGTAGACGGACCAAGAGGGCCATTCCCACAGAGACACCGGGACTTACTCCCCGGCCCTCTATGAGCTGTTGCCATTTTGTCAGCAGGATATAGGTGACAAAGTAAAGGAAGAGGAAAAGAAGAAAAGGAAGATCTCGGGCACGAGTTGACCATAAATGCACGCAAGTGCAATTCATATCCGTTGATCTGCGTAGCTCAAGAGTTTGTTACTCCTTCTGGGGGACGTATTCTTGGCTGTGGAGGATGTCTCTCCCAATGTACGTCGATACGATTTTTAAACACGTCGACTAACTCCGCACCAACAACGCTTGAAGGGAGTTTATTCCAAATTCTGACTATGAAATACTGAAAGAACTGCTGACTGGAGGTTGTTCTTTGAGCTATATGCTTGACTTTTTGACCGTTGTTTCGCAAGCGATCATTGAGGTCTCTTTCAAAGAATCTCGTTGTAGGTACATCGTTAAAGCCATTCAATTACTTGAATGTTTCTATTAGTTGCCACCTGAGTCGTCTTTGCTTGAGTGAGATCAGACGCAGTTGTTTTAAACGACATTCATACGGCTTGTTTCGCAGCTGAGGTATCAATTTTGTTGGTCTGCGTTGGAATCTTTCCATGCTATCGGTATCTGTACACAGATGTGGCGACCAGAATTAAACAGCAAATTCTAAGTGTAGCCGCACTAAGTCTCGAACAAGGGAATTATGATGTCCTTGGACTTGTATTTAAAATTTCTGGTTATGAATCCGAGTACTCTGCTAGCCATTTTCACACTCTTATTAACTTACAGACTGTGTTGTAATATGTTTGTATCTTGAACGCATCAACCTTTCCTCATTCAAATATTGATTATATTATCACAAGTCTACCCGGTCATCAAAAATGACGGCTAAGAATTATTGATACTACCTTTTCGTTATATTCGTACTTGGCCTGACCTCATATTGCTATGGGAGTATTATACCTGTCGTCTTTAATTTTAAAATAAATTTCGTCTTGCACAAAACGACTTAAAGTGTCAATGCAAAACATAAATTCAATGATGTGACAACATATGAACAGTACCTTGGATGCTGACGGCTTGTAGGTCCATCTACATGTTTGTTTTGGACAGATCCTTATGGAATTTACGAGGAAGTTTAGATATGTTAGGAAGCACAAATGAATAACATTTGGTAAAGATCAATTCAACCTTTTTTTTCATATGTTAGTTTGTCTGTCTCTTGTTTTCTTGGTAACATAACTCACATAGTTATGAATGGATCTTCGTGAAATTTATAGGAATTGTTGGGAGCGTTACGAATAGTAACTCACCAGATTTTTGCGATGATCTGTCAGTCCGGTTGCCTGTTTGTATCTATTTTTGTTTTTATGTTTGCCTGAACAATACTCAAGAAAGTTAAATTTTCATGAATTGTTTGAAGTGTAAAAAGGCACAATGACCAAATTATGGTTATGATCCGTTTGTATGTTACACTATTTGTTTTACTTAGGTTTGTCAGAACATAGCTCAAAAAGTTACGAACGGATCTTCAATAAATTTACAGAGACTGTTGTTGTTATTATTATCATCAACAAGGACAAATTAACAAGTGTTGATGATGATAAAAAGAAATTCCTGGTTTCAGGACCAATTTCAATTTTATGTTAACATTGCCTGGCCTGGTGGAGGTATGCGCTCTCTGAGAGCTCTAGTTTTTAGTATGCTATTGTAATAGTGAAGTGGAATCAGGATAGACGTTCACTGTCTTCTGCTGCTATACGGCCTGCTCCGACAGACAAGTTGCATCTGCAGCGAAATGCCACCTCAGACAGATTGGGATCGGGCGCAGATACACACTCAGTAGAGACTCACACTGTTCGCTATACAGTTGGCTTTCATTTCATTAGAGCGGTTTATGAAGAAATCACACCCATATGTTTTTTTTTCTTGTGTAACTGTTCAAGGAAACCTGTGATAGGAAAATCAGTACCATAGTATAATCCACAGTGTCTATTTATTTATATGTATAATAATTTATTTATATTTTTACTTACATATTTACCAGTGGCTTGAGCCATATTAAATGACGGCAGAAAACTAGCACTCCAGTAAAACCCCCCGTTAGCATCTCTAATTTATTTATTCAGTATATGAATAATTATTTATTTGCCATGTATATTCTTTATTATTAGTTTACAGGGCAAAAAGCATGTAATTGTAGAAATAAACGCAATTATCAGAACAAATGTTATTTACAGGAGTCTAACAAACGAAACTCACAAAATATGTTCAGACAAATTAAATCCTACAGTTGATAAATGATAACATAATTACAATATATTTAATAAATAGCATCACGTTTCATCTTGATAACGTTCAGCAGCCTTTTCCATTCTTCAAAGACAACCCGTTTCAATTCCTGGAGGTTCTTTGGAGTTTGATTATTGATTTTAACTTTCATTCCCGCCATTTTTAATGATGTTCAGGTCAGGACTCATCGATGGCCATGCTAGAAGTGGAAGTAGACTTGGGCCTGTGCTTAGGGTCATTGTCGTGTTGAAAAAAAATCCGTACCTACCAGGCCCCAAATTCTGAGCCGATGTCTTGAGGTTTGTCCAAAATAGTTATATAGTCATCAGATTTCATTATCCCTTCAATTGTTACTAATTTTTCAGTACCAGTTGAAAAGAAACAACCCCAGACATCACTGACCCACCTCCATATTTAACTGTTGGTACAGTGTTCTTCGACAGGAAAGCCTCACCTTTCTTACACCAAATCTTCTTCCGTGGCAGGGTCCAAAATGCCCAATTTTTGTTTTGTCACTCCATAATACTCGGTCCCAAAAGCCTTTCTCTTTTTATATCAAAGTGGGCTTTGGCAAAGTTCAAGCGAGTAGCAACATGACATGGTCTGTGGAGTGCGACAAGGTCGGTAGCAGTGCAAGCCCTCCTTGCTTCGCCTAACCATTTCTCGCACCTAACCTTGCGAGCTGTTCGCTGTGGCAAGCTCCCGAATAAAGGGTAGTTTGTCGGGGTGGTTGCTGACAGCACCCAAACTTTTCTTCGTTTTTATCTGTCGAGAAACGTGGTTTTATGTCCCGTAGAGCATACAACTTTTTATTTTAAGTCTACGGAAATTAAATTCGGACCCGTTTAACTTTACGTGTACGCGTATCTCATTTGTCACCACAACACACAGTAACGACTTTCAGTCGTTTTATGTCGCCGACACACTACTATTAGCCCTATATTAAGTGCATCAACTGTATAATAATACACAGTTGTTGGTTTCCTGGTATCTTACGTACTTGCTTGCTTGCTCCCTTGGTTGGTCCTTCTCTCCATCACGCTTTTAAAAATTTAGATAGGGGAAATTCATCTCATGAATAACAAATGAGATACAACGGAATTTCATCCCCAAGTTTCTGGAGTATATATGCTTGAATATCGAAATGCTGCACTTTCCGAAAAACGTTTCGCTTTGAAAAGTAGCTTGGTACTATTTGATATATATTTCTTCTTTTGAACGTGGAAGACGAAGTACGGTATCTTTGACAGAGTTTTTTATCGTTTCGTGCATAAACTATTTCACAATTCATTTAGCTGAAGTTTTTCTTAACTGTTAAAGAGGCTCAATCTTGGTAGGAGTTTTCGCTCCAACTTTGTATAATCCACTTCGCTTATGCTTTCCTTTGCTGAAGTCTTTGTGGCAGTTAAAAGTTCACCCTGAGTTGAGGCAAAAATATTTTCACTTCACATTATAGCCAAATTTTGATTCTGACTGTTCAACTATCTGATGGTTTCCAGGATACAGTAAGCACTGGGCATTTTCGGTGAATTCATTTGATTGAACTATAGTTTTTTAGTGCTGTTCAACTTTTGAGAATTTTTTTCAAACTAATATGCGCGACTTCAATTCCATAATGTAAATTTTACTCGAGCAAACTCATGACGGCACAGCTTTCATTTCTTTAATGGAAGATCTGCTTGCAGGTTTCAGGCCCATTTCTGCAGCAAATCCTTAACCTCAAGGAAGAACAATAAAAAGCTTAATTGAAAATTATTGCCGTCATTTTTTACCACTGGGTACTCTAGTTGTATAATATTCTGCTGAAAGGTTCCTCTATTGAAAATTTAACTCAGTTAAATTTTTATTTTATTTTGGCGGTGATGTAAAAACATATTATGAACACTTACAACAAATTAAATGAGCTGAAAATTGTTAACCGTACTTTTAGAGACTTGTGCACTTCTTGTCTCTCTTTCATGTGTCACATTCACGAATCACTTTTCTCTTTCACTTTCATGCATGACTCCTGTGTATCCGTTCCACGTATCACTTTTATGTAGCAATTTCGTGTATCTTTTTCATGCATCACTTGCATGACTCTGGTACAGTACTTGTATCAATTTCATGAAAAAGTTTTCCCTTAAAATGATAACACTTTTTCCAAAAATATTAGTCTGTGACATCTTCAGCCGGTCTTCCCAGGCCGGGGCACATGCTCTACACGCACTAGCTGTTAACTAGCTGTTTTCCAATACAATTTTCTAGCTTATTGTTGACCTCGCCAACTAGATGCTTCGGAAGCTCCTTTGTTAGGCCGACGTTTGGTATCGGATGCTGCATATACAAAGTCATTTACGAGACCAATTAAGAAGTGACCTGTTCGTTAACAGGCCAGTGTTTACAGCCTTGTTATTGGAATTGTACAATGGTGTGTCTTACTTACTGTTGGTTGGCCCAATTCATTCATACTTGCTTAGGCGTATGGAAATTCTACGTATAGAAATTCCATTTTTCATTTATAGCCGTATAATATCATGGTGACGAAGGGTGAATATGTATATAAATATTATATCTACAATCAAAATATATTTCACGCATACAGAATTCCTAGTTTGTTTAAGCGCAGAAAGTAGATTTCAAACGAGACAACATACTTTTGAGTTACGAGGAGTAGCAGCTAAAAACCAATATTTACTGCCCGAGGCAGGGTCGTAGGTGTGCTGTATTTCTTCTGTTTATTGCTGACAGAATTACGTGCCAACGTACAAAGGAATGAATAGACAGAACCACTGTAAGAGATCTCTTCTCAATGGGATGAAACTCTAATATATAATTCAGGTTTGATAAAGCCGTTCTATGAAATGTCTGGTAGATTTCTCATCGATGCTGATATAGAGAGAAACATTTATGTGTATTCGCTTTGACCTTGTTCCCTTAGACAGGGTTACGGATTAACGTGCTGATCAGCGGTACCAGCAAAAGATGCAGTAATAGTCCTGCACCTAAAATTACTATATTAAGTATAAGTTAGATCGTAACACGATGTCCGGGCACCTGGTTTTAAAAGGAGCTTTATTACAATACCGCTCTAGTGCTAACCACGGCCGCAGATAAATATTGTACGTCTAAGGCAGAAACTATGTTAGGTTTTTCAGAATGTTAGACGCAAGTCAAGTCAACTATTAAAGCTGTGATTCAGGACAAATCTGTGAAGTACGTCACTTACAATAATTGACGGGCGAACAGGCAACATGGTGAGTAATTTTCTCGCCAATAGTAGCGAATTAACATCGATTTTGAACGCCGAGTTGGCAGTAAATATTCGTACGATTAGTTATGATCACCTGTAAGCACTTGCAGCTCAACACAAATAAGGAACAACTAATATTATTGTGACCCGGCATAGAAGTAGAAAAAAAATAATAGAAATTTAGCAGCTTGATAGTGCTTAACTCCTGGTGACTGATGATTATTCCATCCAATTCTTAATTCGTAGTACAACTGAATTGAGAGCCCTGTCGGCCCTGCTAATCCTGAGGAATACTGAAGGAAGGCGATCAAGCATGTACCGGGGCAAGGAAGACTAGAGGAATACGCTCGTCTTTCCTAGCGTCGGAGCTGCCACTCGCTCACCCACTATATGTATGCCCCAACACCTTGTTCAAGCAGTATTCATGTTTCTCGGCCACAACTCCGCACTGTAATGGAAACATCCTTGACCGGGAATGTATCTGCGACTGGAAGCAGCGACGTACTTTTGCAAAGGAAAATTTCTAATCGGCCACAAGTGCGCTATTAAAATAGATAGTCAAATACAAGCACTAATATAATTATTAGATAGCACGAGAACGAAAATGTGCTGCCGCTAAACGCTAATATTATGAGCTTAATCTATGCTAAATATCAATATACATTTTGCGCGTTTCTTTATTTCTTCTATACGAGAATATGTAGATGCATTTCTGTGTACATGCAATACCTTTCGACCATAATTTCATCCTGAAACGCAGACACACAAAAAATATATAAATATAAATCAATTTTCTTCTTGCCTTCCCACTTTTTCAATCTTGCCAAGCAATTTTTTCTGTTTGACTGAGCAACTTTTTCTTCCTGGTCGAGCAATATTTTTCTGTGTGACCGAGCTACCTTCCCTTTTAAAACAACACATTCTAAAGTTAGCTCGTTGAAAATATTATCCCAAACGATGCACACTTTCGCTACAACCTACATAATTACAAATTATCTTCCTTCATTCCACGACTGCGCTGACCTCTAGTAAATAGTATCATAGATTGCACACTGTAGGTGCCCGCTGTGTGGGCCGCAGGGCAACTAGCAAGTTCTAGAGAATGTTTTGTGAGCATTCATTTTCAAACTATTGTCTCCTTATACTTTCTGTGGTTATACTTTAAAACTATACGGTCTGATTATGCGTTAACTTATTCGCAACTAACAGTATATTTCACTACCATCATCGATTTCTGTTTTTTTAAATGCAGCTTGTAAGTTTTTCCTGATAGTTATTAGCGCATAACCTTAAAGATGATTTTTACCGTTCACTGACTTGTACGTTGAAGTTTTCAACTTGTTTAAACTTTCAGGTTGCCGTTACAACAGATGACCACGCTCAAAGATTTGAACTTTCCGTACTATTGCGATTGAAGAATACATTCTACCGATTTGAAGTTTTATTATTCTTCGTAAGAAAAGACCAAGTCCCGTTCTATAGGCTAAATATTTCTCTCTAACTTCGCAATTGAGAAAAAATGTTCCGCAAGTTTGAAGCTTTTAATTATCTTACAAGAGAAAAACACTCTCTACAGGCTTGAAAGAACATTTTGATCGTCATAGCACAAGAATCCTGTGATCGTGTTTAAAATTTCAGTTTATTTTCAGAGTGGAAAAAGAAGTCCTGCACTCTACTGGTTGGAAGAATTTTTTATTTCTATCTTCAGAACTGAAAACACGTTCTGTTTTCTGGAAACTGCTTGCTACTCTTTACGACAAAAGAGCAAGTTCAGCTGCTTTTAAATTTCCAGGGAACTTCTCAATAAAAGCATGGGCTCTGCATTTTCAAACTTTCTATTATTTTTTCATGACGATAGAGCACATTCTACAGTTTTAAAATCTCTAATTATATACAGAAAAAATATACACTCTGCAACTCTACAAGCTAATATTTATATTGATATTGGCAGCTGAACACTTTTTCCTACTTTGAATTTCTATATTTTCACAGTAGAGTAACACGTTTCTATAATTAACTTCAATCTTTTTAGCAGAAGAATGCACTCCTCCAGATTGAAATTTCAGTTAATCTTTGTAGCATAACAACACGTTCTACGAGTTTGAAAATTTTTCTTTTTCTTCTAAATAATAAAAGACGTTTTACCGCTTTTAAATATTTATATATCATCACAAGAGAAAAAATTCAATCTCCAGGATTGAAATTTTCATTTAGTTAGCGTGGGCATGCTCAACATTTCCTCTGCATCGAGCACTGGCTTATGTACGTCATGGAAGACTCTACACGCATGTCTTGCTCACTTCAGAAGCGTTCACAACACGAGGGAGCCAAGACCTTCCTACAGAGCGTCATAAGTCTGGCAGTGAATGTTAAAGAGTTCTGCTTGCTGGCCTACGAGAAAGAACATCTACAAAAGCTGAAGGCCCCACAGCCCATCTAAGGTCCCGCAAAGGAGTTTCTGCAGTAGGTGGTGTGTCGGTTAGCTTAGACAAAGCTTCCTTCTCGCAAGGCATTTGTCTCTGTCTTGAATACAAGGAATTTCTCAGGACGGATAAAGCCTAAGCAACTTCATCCTCATCTCGCTCGGCGGCAGAATATCTCTAGAGGCAGCTGCGGAGCTCATCCCCTGGGAACGTTGCGGAGGAATTCATCGCAACTTCGTCTCGATTTTCTCCTCGTCTCCCTTTCAATTTTATTAGTTTGTAAAGAGTAAATTCTGTAGCTTGTATGAATTTACCTACTGAATTTTTCAAGATGGTCATTCTTTATTGCAGTATCGGCTGCATGAGTCAGTCATTATTTTGTGGCAAGCTTACTTTAGCAACTCGCAAATTTCCATTTTAGAATAGTGAAAATTTGCTCGGTCACACAGAAAAATATTGCTCGACCAATAAGAAAAAGTTGCTCAGTCAAACAGAAAAAATTGCTTGGCAAGGCTAAAAAAATTGGAAGGTGAGAAGAAAATTGATTTATATTTATATATTTTTATGTGTATTTGTGTGTCTGTGTTTCAGGAGGAAATTATGGTCGAAAGGTATTGCATGTACTGTTAAAGAAGCTTTCACATCCACTAGTGTGGCCTAGTAATAGCAATACTCCTCTGATGGCCTTTGTAGTCAGTACGAAATAAGCTGAGCACTCGCCACTTAAGCTCAAGAATTCCACAATATTGGCCGATGGCAAAAGAGCAAAAATTTCTGGTTGCATCAGAAACGGTTACTGTGCCGTCCGAGAGCCGTCAACATCCCGGCCTTCTCAAGTGTTGCTATTCACGTCCCACTAATCGGTCGGCGGCGTCGTTATCTGCGCCCCTTTGATTGTCGAAAATACTCCTCTGCTCGAGCTTGGCTCGAGAACTGCTCTGTTAAGGCAGGGTCACACGGTAGTCATATGTACATGCGCCCTCAGCAAATTGCCTGGATATTTTGCGTCAGAGTTTTCAACGCAGTTATATGATCACTAAAAATTCCTACATTGTTAGGCCTCAAGTCAATTTGCTGAGTGAATGTTATTACTAAAATTTCGGATACCTTTCAAATTTTGCGTGAGTTACAACTTAGAAAATTGTACATTCTTCTCCTATTCCAACAAACGCAGTAGTGATTTCGGACTCTGAAATGCGAACCCATTGAAAAACATTGTCAAGAGAATCCGCTTTAGATCCGCAAGAATACTATAAAAGATAATAATAATTTACACATTATACAACGTAATAGCTTCTTTATTCAATAGTAAATGAATTTTTGTTATAGTAACAGTTCGTGGTCTGTTTAAATTTAATGAATTAATTTAATCAGACTTTAGTTCAGTTAAATTGTTGACAGAACATTGGCTTATAATCGATTTTACAGTTCATTTATTGATAAAAATTTTAATCAAATAGTGACTAAATTAATTTACTGCCAATATTAGGCTATACTGACTATTACATGAGCCTAATTTCTTTTCTCAACCTATTTTCGCAAGTTAGTTTTCCGATTACAGGACAAATTAACTATTGTGCAGATAGTTGTTTAGCTTTGCTCAGCTATCACATCCATTAGAACTTTGAAAGAAGTGATAGTGTTTGTCGAGATATTCCACACACAGAAAGACGTGCTGCGATTGTCACAGTCTGTTTAAGTTAGGAACCCTTTTAGACATCATGATAAAACGACTTCTGCTGCCGAATACGAGCACCGCAGCAACAACAACAAAAGTTGTGTATTGATAACAATGGCCATGGTGTCGAACTATAAATTTAGTTTAGCTTAATTTTTCATAAACTTACAATAGTGTTATTCTATAAAAAAGCAATATGTAGCGTAGTTGCTTTGCACGAAAGCTTTTTTTTTTAATTTTTATTACTTGTTACTTAGCATATAGACAACTGCGATAAAGTATGGTTCATCCTAAGTCTCTTCATTACGTATTTATGTTATGGAATCCTTCAATTTTATCTCAAGTTGATTTTCATAAGTCTCTTTATCGTCTAAAATTATTTTAGGACTAAATCAAAAGCTCACAGAAATGGGTTATTTAAGAACGACGATCCGATGTGGAGAAAACTTGATTGTTTACAATACTGAAGTTAGGAATTCCTGAATGAAAATACTCGGTGCATGAATTTTATTTGTGAAATGTAGCTAGCAAAGCAAGTTCTGTTAACACACCATGATGATCGTAACACATGTCATTCATTTTTCACAGGTTTAAGTTTGATAGTAAAATAGAAGGTAAAATTTCCGTAGAGTTTCTTGGCTTAGCGCATTCCAGTACATATGAAGCTGCATAAAATTTTGTTGAAGGGGCATAAAATTTTGCTGCATAACTATGAAATACAATTTCGCATATCATTTTACCTGTTTTGTATTCTTTTCAATTATATCACGTTACCTTAAATTTGGCATATGGGAATTACTGTACTCAATTGCCGAACTAAATTGACTTCCGATCAAACAGTTATTATTTGATGTAATTATTATTTTCACCTATCAAAAAATTATGCTGTTTGTTCAGAATAGAGTTAGTTCGGCAATTGGGCAATTCCTCTATCCTATGCCATTGCAACAGTATGTAATCGGACGGCAACCTGATTAGCGGACGTGCAGCTCGTGCTTCATACTACCGTATTTCTGCTACCCAGTATTACTGTGTGTCGAGATGACGCACGATCTGCATATCCGCTAATCAAGTAGACTGTACGATTGCATTGTATGGGTCTGGCATTACTCGCTGTTTTTGTATTGTAGGAGAGTTGACTGGCTCTACCTTCCGTGTCCAATTTTGCTATCATTTGTTTCTCCGCCTCAATTGGTACCGTAACTCAGGCTACCAAGATGTTCATTCCGTGACAAATACTGTCTGTTCAGTACTATGGCAGATATAAGTACTGCAGATACACCAGCATAACAGATACAGTACTATAGATACAGCACCATGGCAGATACAAGTACTGTATATACACTACTCAAATATCCAGAACAATCACTATAAGCCCATAACTATTTTACCGGCTTCGGATTTGCTTGCTGTCCCGCAATTTCTGCGTTTGAGAGAACAAAAGTTTTTGTAACCTTATATTGAACAAAAATTTAGCCTGACGTTGCAGCACCGACAGCGTAAATATTTTCCGTTACCCTGTAGACAGCCTCAGTTCCGAAAAATCACCACACATAACGGCTCATAAATTATAGGTCTGTCTCCATAAATTTCCCTAGGAAGAAGTATTTGCGAGGCATGATCTGGTTTTCTAAAGCACTTTGACAAATGATCGAAGTATCCTTGCGAGAAGATTGACTCGTCCGCCAAGACTTCGCCGCTCATATAAAATTGCTTCGGAAATTTGAGGGGCAAAGAAAGATCGAATGACTGAGGCTCAGTTTTTTTTTTTTTTTTTGCCTCTGACGACGGATTCTGGCCGGCCTGCGTTGTAGCTGGAAACTACGGTGTTTTTGGTTTACTCTTCCTTGGCACTGAAAGGTCGTGTTTTTAAGACTTAAATCGCTTGGAAGGTCTGTTCCATTTTTTTGAGCTGTTTCTTTTCTTAATAAAGTACTGTAGTATTTACTTCTAATGTCTGATGACTCATGTACAAAAACAATTGTATTAAGCAAACGTGATACAATTGTAATAGAAAACGGTTAACTTTCCGGTAGATCCGCCTATATAATATCGTAGATACTTTCAATGAGCAGGTTATTGCTACAAGGCACTTCAGACGCCTTGAATGTGAAGCTTGCATGGTTATCAAAATAAGAAAGTTATTTGTCTGTTACTTTAAGGTGTAAATTTCGTCCTCTCCCATCTTCATAGAGTGTAATTCTCAGCATAAAACACACATCGACGCCGCAGGTTACACCCCAGCGACTCCAAATCTATTTTTTGCACCTCAGCAAACTTGAGAACCTCCTGGCTAATTTCAGGTGTAAACGTGACTTATAGCTGATATATTTGTAAGAAGATGACAGTCATAGTTGCAAGAGTGTGATAACATGAACAAGGAAGTGTATATTAACTTCCTACTCACTGTAAGAATAACATTTTCACGTGTAAACACAAAAATTTCATTATCTAAATACTTCGCCGTCTAAGAGAATCACTCTGTTACGTTTTAAAGGCGTTATATCTACGAAAGTATTCCTATTAATGAGCAAGATAAAAAGCTAAGGAGCGGACGTCTAGGAAAAACCCTAAGAAGACAAACTTCAGAAGTACAATTTCAGGAAAAAGTATGGTTGGTCAATAAACTTTCCGTAAGATAAGTGCAGCAGGAAAACTTTGCACTTTTTAAATTTTTTTAGGATCATCATATCGAGGGCTTAGAGCCAGAAGTGGCTATGTCCATTTTTGGCGAAATCGGGTTTCATTCACAAAGTGGGTACCCGTGAGGCATATTTTTTAGTGTCACGGGTGTCTATGCCAGATATTTTAATGCCAAATCTCTTCCTAATGAAGAGATATCGCATAGACACCCATGACACTAAAAATATGCCTCATGGGCACCCTTTTGGTGAGGGGAACCCGATTTTACCAAAAATGGACATAGCCACTTCTGGCTCTAAGTCCTCGATATGCATGACTACTAATATTGCAAGGTCTTCCTGCAAAAAGTATCCTTACATGGGTCAAATTCGATTCTGAACCTTCGCTAGATATAAAGCATTTTTTGAGACCGACAGGAAATCCTCGGTATAGACCAGGGATCCGTACAGGAAAAAGTGGTTCAGATCAAGGGTCGACTAAAGCAAGATCTAAAGCGTGTTGCAATCAGACTGCCGGTGTTACGTGTGTTAACCCACATCCCGTGCTATTCAGGTTAGGTAACACCGACGGTAACCTCAGCATTTGTAGTGCTATGAGCTGGGTAAAACCACCTTTGTTTACAAACACTGCCTTTCCTTACAAGCATTGTGATCAATTTATATATTTGTATTCTTGCAGGTTTTTCACAATTTCATCCTAATAAACAGTCAATTAAAGCTCCCTCACTAATGTTTAAAAGTGAGGTTTCAGGTTATTCCGCTGAAATTGCGTTGCATTCATCCCATATTTTTGAGTCAAACGGTGCTACACCGGAATCTCATAGCAACACGGCCAAGAGTTTCACTACAACACGCCTCAATCCGCGGTTTCTGATAACTCTGAAAGAAAACGAAGAGTTTCGAAGGAACACCACAATGATTTTTATTGATTCTCAAATTGTTAAGTAGGAAAGAAAAGAATCTTTAAATGACAATACAACTTACTCAAACTAAGTACAATACAAGGTACACACGGGCTTAATGCGCCTCATGGAAGTTGGCATCAGTAAACTGGTGCTGCAGGAAAAACTGGTCCGTTGAAAATCAAGGTAATACCAATGACCTGGAACTAAAACTTTTGGGACTATATCGAAACCTGTATAGAACAAATCCGGTCTATAACGAGGATTTCATGTTTCGTGTATCAACACGAGAGTTACCATCACGACGGACTGGTAACTTAGACTCTTAGAGTAAGGGCTCGTTTGATCGGGTCTTTGAAGCCCACTCGCCCAACACCTCAGGTAAGTGCCTGGGCTTTACCCTATTGAATAGAAGTTTAGGCTTCAAGCTTGAATTATTTTACCCATGAGACGGCCGGAAGCTCAATCACTCTACGTATTGAATTTGCATTCATCTCAAGCGTACATGGGTTAATTGCCTATAGAAAATGTAAGACGATTCAAGGTGGTGAAACCAACGCTCCTGTTTCAGGTTACAGACACGTGGGCTTGTATTAGATTGACTTTGACGAACCAATCGAAGGAACAACATTGTTTGAAACGTTTTCTATGAGGGACGCCCGCCTACTCAACGTTAGGCAGTCAATTTGTAAATGCATAATTACACTATCTTCAACGCTGGGACACCTTGTACAAAATAAAATCTACCTTGTCGGCAAGAATGTTGTCACCTAGTGCCCATTATCCCTATAGCACTTGCATGTCTCTACCTTCTGGCCGTCCAGCTTTAACCAGTGACTTAACGTACAGAGCTGGAGGGATGAATGGCTATCCCCAGTGACATTTCCATATTGATGTTGTTGACTTAAAGCCATTCTGGGGATCCTTGCGATGAGCTGGAGTCACGTTCTGCATGGATTCGCGATCGATTTCAATATGAGATTGTTACAGCTTGTCTAACGTAGACAAAGCAATTCGTCGAGCTTAATGAAAAGCGAAGATAAAATTATTTTTCTGCGCGAAGGCAGAGTAAATGTTGCATAGAGTAGAGGAAAATCATGATAAGGTTGCATGAATTAAGACTCTTTTGTTTAAAAACTCATATAAAATAAGAAAGAATAATTAAATAAAGCACGTTCGCTGATAATAATTTAGGACACGAGGTTGTTAAGACCATTTTGAAAGTAAGCCTTAGATTCTTATATATTGTACTTGGAATAAACTTCGCACCTTTTTTGAAAATGTTAGTAGCGATTGCACTTGAATTATTTTTAGCTTCTTGCGGACAGTGAAGAAACTTTTTACGACCTTTGCTTCAGCTCCTCGTGCTATTTTAATCCTCTACATTATTGTTGTTTGGTCAGGTTTTCACGAAACAGAAAATGTACGCAAACATATCTTGCCTTCTGGGCACAATAGCATCAGTAAGTTGCGTGTTGTGTACAATGACATATTCCGACGGTTGGTGGGTGAGCCCAGATACACAGGAGCTAGTGATGTGTTTGCGTCGTATGACGTACAGTGTCTCAATATTCTTGCTCGTAAATGTGCATATAGCCTGCAGACGAGAGTAGAAAAGTCTGATAACTCAATGCTCCAAGGGATATGCTCTAATCGAAGTTATCAGAGTTCGGCGCTCAAGCAGCAGCGGTGGGTTAGGATTCTGTATGTAGGCAACGACCTCCATGATCGG
>LQNS02278097.1:28925458-28936066 GCA_001587735.2 Parhyale hawaiensis | reverse complement strand
CCCACCCTTCGGAACCCCCGCCGCATAAGGATAGCAGTTAGGCGTTCTGCCACTAACAACTTCGGAATACTCGATGCAATGCATTAAATGACTATAATAATAGACACATTAATATTTATTGTAATAATTCGAATAGACCGCTTTTGGTTGAAGCTCGCTAAAATAGCCAAACCAATTTCTTTTTTTTTTTAGACTAAAACCTTTTGGTATAATCATAGTGACGAATAACCAGTATTCGCATTACAGTACAGATTTGCCAGCGCATATTTACTGACTGTCAGGGATATCCGATAATTTTAGCGACTCTTTTACTCTGGAACATTCCCAGTTCCTGACCGCATCAGGCCTCCTCATTCCACAGAATATTCCCTTCGTTAGCATCGCGCCCTCGCCTCGAGTGGACCAGAAACATTCAGGTCATGAATACACACGCACATTGCCGCAGCTCCTGAATGTCTAACGCGTTGCTCTCAGTCCGGCTTTGGTTGCAATTTTGAGTAATTTGATATTCGGGGACTGTTAACCAGAGCACAACAGCTCGCTATTATTCCAGTGGCTATGCGTGGAAATCTTTGCCCTGATTTTCCAGGCAGGATTGTGGCCGGGCAGCGACTGTTATAAATTATTTGTGAGGTGTGGAAATTACCGGAGCGATGCATATTGCGTGTAGATCTATTCGTCTATTAACTCTTTAGGGAATATTGAATGCACATGCTGGGACAAAAACAGCGCAGTTCCCGGCTGTGCTGGATGGTGATGTACAAGCTGCTGATGGCTTCCCGTATAATAGGAAACGTTTGTGCACATGGTCTTGAGATAAAGGAGTTCCGCATTATATTTCTGCATTGTGTGCAGATATAGCAGTTCCGCACTGTATTTTGTACAATTTGAGTTTAGATACATGTATGTATTTTTATATAGGATTTTGATGTATAGCAGTTCCGCATCGCACCATATGTTTAAACAGGGTGTTGATATACACCAGCTCCGTACTGTATTTTGTACATAGGGTGTTGATTCATAGCAGCTCCGCAGCGTATTTTTACGTAAGGTATTGAGATGTAGCATTTCCAAATTGAATGTCATGCATAGGTACTGAAGATATAGCAGTTCCAAATGACTGAACACGTTTCTGGACATCATCGCTCTTCAAAATATTTCTATGTACAATGTCTGAGCAGTATACGCAGCAGTCTTCTCTGTACTACAGTATAGTCAAACCTGCGTAAGCAGTCCTTTAGGGGCGGGGCTGAATTGAACGCAGTAGTGCCAAATCTAATCTATTGACTAATGTACTTTGAGTACTCGAATATACTGTAAATATAATTTTATCGATTGAGACATGTTATACCACGCGTTTAAGTGAGATTTGGCCAAGTTGCTTCGCTTTCTTTGCCACGCCCATTGGACTCCTTACGCTGGTTTGACTATAGAAGCGATGCATGCGAGGAAATACACATTGGCTCTCTTGAAAATTTGTTTACAGAGTTTTGACATGAAGCACTGGCCCGCCGTACTGAAAATAATACTGTATGTTTGTGGATATTCACTCTATAAAGTGCGCACAGAAAGTCCGTGGTTAATGTAACTAATGTTTCACCCAAGCGCATTTGTTGTGATAACGAAAGCCTATAATGCTTCCTAAGCCGGCTGCCCTCACGGCACTGGACGTTATAGGTTCTAATGCTAACCCAGGCCGGCGAGCTTTGCGGCATTAGGCGCGTGACTCGGCAGCTGATTGGTATGCACAGCGGTCGTTGGGGCACTGTCCTTTCCCAGAAATGAGAAGGGAAGGAGGGCACGGGTCGTTGCGTAAGAATCTTTCGTCGATAGCTCCATAGTTTTTGACAATACGTTGTTGACTGCAGCTTTGCACTTTTCTGGTGCCAGTTGGCCTATATACACGCACGAAACAGTGCGTGTGGGTTTCCCAGTAGCGGGTGCTGTCTTGTTGACTTTACCCTTGCCTTCTGTCGGCGATAGCAACATAGAGCCGGCTGAACTAACCCGACTATCTTACCGCCACTGTCACGGCAACGTAATCGGATTGGTTGATCTGGTTCTGTGCTGCTAGCGCCGGCGAAAGTCGTACGTTTTTGTAGGATTTACGCAACGTACCACACTGTGCTCTGTTGTATTGAGCTGTCTGCCGCCATGATGCAGTGGACAGCGCGAGTATTGCGTGGGCTCGCGTTGCTTTTGTGCTGTGGTGACTTAAGGGTCGATTGGCAGTGTAGTGATATGTACATAGCTCTGCAGTTCGAGTCCCTGACTGGACTCTTTGTGCCAATTAGTGTTTCTCGCGTATATACTCGTCCTTCGGGCTTCAGTGGTTAATTGGAGAGCTTATTTGACAAACGCGATAACCACGTTAATATCACCGGACATTATTGTAATTCTCATGAAGGCTTCCATATATTTTTAATTATCGCTCCATTTTTTTCGCATTTATTTATTGTGCTCTCCCCCCCCCCCCAGACACCACTGTCTTTTTGTTTCCTCGCGTTTGCCTACGAGAATCAATCCATAGAGCATTGATTTGGTGAGAGTTCCTTTCTCCCTTCTCCCCTTCACGTTCCTTACAATTCGCCTTCGGTATTTTCGGTGCCGGCGCAGAAAGCCATTGATTTTTATTTGTTTTTGCCACCGACTTCAGACTTCGCCGGCACCTGCAGTGCCGCCCCGCCATTTCTCTCCCTTTTGGCGAAGGAAGTGCCGGACTCGTCTTCAATTTGCTGACTCAGCAAAACTGATCGCATCAGTCACGGCAGCTCTTTTGGTGCGCTCTATGGAACGCTGACTTTAAGTGCAGTCCTCCATCTACGTCAGTTTGTTTCGAGATGTATAAGAACGTCATTAATGGTTGGTACCTTCTAGCAATCGCATGCACCCAGGTTCTCTTTTTTTCGGTTATACCGGATCAGTTCGTTTTGAGATAAAAATATCATGAACAGTAGAGCACTCTGAGAGCGCATACTGTCGTGTTGATGTTGCAGCGGTTGCTGGGTTTTTTGAAGATCTAATGAAGGTTTTTTGAAGATCTAATGAAGAGTTATTTTGTTCCGAAATATAGCTTCTTAGATTTACGTAAAAAGGCTTCATTGACGACTCATTGCTAGTTGTTCATCTTTTTGTATTTTTGGAATCACAGTGACAGTTGTATACACACCAGATGACTCAGTTACAATTCATTACAAGGCAAGGTGATGAATGGTCATGGCAAATGAGGCCATGACGTCGTTAGCGCACTCTACTATAGGTGTATAATAATAGAGGCTAGCGGAACAAACTAGAGGGCGACTGCCTATCAGCTCTCCAGCCTCAAGACTCCCTAATTCCGTTCGAACGGGTTAAACCCTCAACAGGTCGGGTTCAACCCCCTCAACCCGCATCGTCCAATGCAAACATTTCTATCGAAAGAAACATCCCCTCCTACGTATGCTTATTGGTCACTGCTCTGATGACGTCATCGAAAGTTTCCACACAGGAACTTCCCACGAGGGTGTAGTGAACCCTCATTGGTCAACCCTCTCCTTAAATTTTAGTACCGCCTATTCCTACAATGTCGAACGTCTTGTATTTTTAAGGCGAAATAGCCTTCTTCCCTGGGTTAAACAATTTTACGCTTCACCGACTTTCTGCCCAGTTTATCGGTGTTAATCTCTCACAGTAAACCTTGGTTCCCTGTCGCTACAAGCACTCGTGACCTGTTGGCCCCTACGAGGGTAGCTTTACACACTGCCTGCTGACTGAGGCCGTCTGTTCGATCGGCTCCACTCTGCTGTATATTTTTATAAAACAAGCTCTCTCCTTAGAACGACTCAATATTCTGGACATTTTTTGAGGTTAAAACAAAGGCATCTGCTGTTCTATAGTGAACCTCGGAATTAAATATTGTTCATATTGTGGGAACGTGTATTTAGAATAAACTATTAAATATACGGAGACTGATTGAATCCCTTTTTTAACGATTATTTCATAAAATGAGAGATATTAAGTAGGGTCGAAATGATTAGAATTTACAGCAGGAATTCTTATGATTACGACAATACCTCCGCCAAGCAATGCAGTGTTAACGAAAAAATCAAATTGGTCCTGAAGCCAAGACTTCACTTTAATCGTCACCAAAATATATTTTGATCCTTTGCGCTTCATGACATTTATACCAATTCGTGTAATTTTCTTGTAGATATGTGTGCAATCTATTGAGTTATATTCTGGCAAAGACTAAGACATCTAATACATATGTACATATAGTCAAACACAAACGGACGAAGCGAGCCAGCACCTCCAAAATTTGGTCATTTGTTTCTCTCAAAATTTTTAACATTTTCTACAAATTTCATGAATGTCAAAGTTTATAATTTTTTGAGTTATGTTCAAACAAGCATTATGACAAAATATCAGTCAAACACACAAGCGGACGAGTTGATCACGACCAAACTTTGGCCATTCGCGTTTTCTAAAATTTCTAACAATTCCTACAAATTTCGTGAATATTCGTTCACAACTTTCTTTGTTATGTTGCTGACAAACCTATAATCAAACACAGAGACAAACAAATGGAGACACACAACATCACAAAAATTTGGTCATTTGCTCTTCGTAAGATATCTAACAATTTTTGTAAAATTCGTAAATAACCGTCCATAATTTTGCGAGTTATGTTACCGAAAAAGAGGCAGACGAAAGAAAAACGGTTGAACGGATCTTCACCAAAAGTTAATCATCTGTTTCTCTTTATATACTTAACAATCTTTGTAAAATCCGTAAAGATCCGCCCATGACTTTTTGAGTTATCTTGGTGACAGACGAACAGCATAACAGACAAAGAGAATTACAGACAAACGCGATAAAAACATAACCTCATCGGCGGAGGTAAGTGTAGTCAAGTACATTTCGTGTGTAGCCCTGATATCCTTTTCATAGGCGTTTGCGCTAATGATGCATCACTCTGACAACTATTACAAGGGAGAAGCTAAAGTTTTACAACATCTCGCGTTCAGAAAATTGACATCGTGAATATGACAGGCCAGTAACTGGTCACTATAGTCGTTGGATTGCCCTATATTGTCGTACCGAGTTCAATTTTACTGAAAGCAATGCTATTCCTAAAAAAATATATACTATAACAGTGTAGCCGTGTGGGTAATGTTAGAGACACAAACCATACCTCTCAAGTGTAAACAATAAAGGGGCAATTCATCACTGGCGCTAAAGAAAGATATAAAGTGTACAATGGCTGACCTAATCTAAAGAATAAAATGCATCAGTTCCATGTTATCGTTAATGACTTTTCTAAGAATTGAAAACTTTTATTACCTCCGCCAAGGAGATTTTGTTTTTGTCGTGCTTGTCTGTCTCTTTGTTTTTGTCTGTCACGAAAATTACTAATATAGTTATGAACGAATCTTTACGAAATTTACAGAGATTTTTAGACATATTAACAGTAACAGATGATTAACTTCTGGTGAAAATGCGTTCGTCTGTTTTTTGTCTGTTTACCTAGATTTTTCATGCCATAACCCAAAAAGTTATGGACGGATTTTCATGAAATTTACATGAGTTGTTTGGTATATTACGAAGAGTAAATCACCAAATTTTGTGATGCCGGTTGGTCCGTTTGTGTGTTTGGCGTATGTTTGTCATACTGTTTGTCAGCGGCATAACTCAAAGTCTTATGAATGAAATTTTAAGAAAATTACAGAAGCTGTTATTACTATTGAAAGGCATAAATGATTAGATTTTGGGTTGATGCGAAGAAAATCACGGTTTCAGAACCAGTTTGAATTTTTCGTTACCGTTGCCATGCTTGGCGGAGGTATGCGCTCTCAGAGTGCTCTCTAGTTCAGGATGAGATACTATGGTATGGTAAAAAATTTTCTAAATAGAATAAGTTGTGCACGCAGGATTGCGGAGTCGGATGAGTCAAATTCGACTACGACTCCTGGTTCTATAAATTTTCCAACTCCTGGCTCCAACTCCTTAATAAAATTAGCATTATTGAAACTCCATAGAAACTCCATAGAAATTTATTTGTCAGAGCAATTTATAAAAACATCTAGTCATATCTAAAACTTACAATGGGGGGACAAACGGTCGCTATAAGCACATTCGCTTCCCGGATCTAAAAAAAAAAATAATAAAATGAGCTGTGTAAAAAAATTAGAGCACAAGGAAGTAGGAAATAAGTCCTGTAGTGCGTAGAATTTCAGAGAAAATAGTCTTCAGGGATAAAAAATTTATCCAGGAAATACATCCTACTGCATAAGATACATCAGAATTTACATATTCTAGCAAATAAATATTAAAACCAAAATCATCAAGCTAAGACAATTCATTAGGGTAGTACTGTAGATTATTGTTATTTCATGGTGTCGTATTACTCATAAGAAATATAAGTACGGATGCATTATCAATGCATCCGTTAGGAGGAACAGATGTATTGTAACCACTATTTTTTTAATTACTTTTTACCTATACTCAATTACTTTTTACTCAGGTATTAAGCTGTAAAAAGAAGTTCTGTAACGTTGACAATGATATTTGGCATCACTAACACAAATTGGGACATTAAATTTTCATATATTCAGAATTGAATAATAACTACAGCACTCTGAGAGCGCATACCTCCGCCAAGCAAGGCACCGGTAAGGAAACTTTCAAATTGGTTCCGAAACCATGATTTTCTTTGTATCAACACCAAAATCTAATCATTTGTTCCTCTAAACAGTATTAACAGTTCCAGTATTTTCCTTAAAGATCCGTACATAATTTTTTGAGTTATGCTGCAAACAAACATTCTGACAAACAGTAGTCAGACACACAAACAGACCAACCGATCATCACCAAAATTTAATCATTTGTCTTTCAACGTTACCAAATACTCCTGTAAACTTCATAAAGATCCGTCCATAACTTTATGAGTTATTGTGCTACCAAGCATAAAATTAAACACAGCCACAAACAAACGAACGAACAGATCTTCACAAAAATTTGGTAATTTACTCTTCGTAATATAGCTAACAACTCATGCAACTTTCATAAAAATCCGTATATAACTTTTTGAGTTATGGCCTTAAGAAAAATGAGACAAACAAACAGATTTGCGGATCTTCACTAAGAATTAGTCATCTGTTCCTCCTAACATACTTAACGATCGCTGTAGATTTCGTTAAAATCCATCCATAACTTTTTGAGTTATCTTGGTGACAGACAGACAAATAAGCAAAGACACAGACAAGCTCTACGAAAACATAACCTCTTTGACGGAGGTAATTATCATCTAGCAATACTGTTGATACACGCTAAGTGATGAATGCCAAACAGTTCACCAGCTTGAGCTTCAGAAAATATTTTGTTGGTAGTTGCAATGGAATCTTTTGTTGTTTGCACCAAGTGCGATTTAAATTATCAAGTTAGTTTATAAAATATATATAGTTAGCATTCCTCAAGACTCAGCTTAGACCATCTAATTACTCCACTGTCAATGACAAACATATAGATTAAGTCAAAAACATTTATCCGCATTCACAAAATCATTTATTATTTTTTACAACTTGAATGAAACCAAAAATTCTCAATAAATTAGTAAAAAAAAGGAGATATTATGTGAAATTGTATTACGGAGTCGGGCTCTAAATACCGAGTCCGATTCTAGCTCCTGGAGCAAGTAGGTTTCTGACTCCGCTTCAGAACCTCCGACTGCGACTCCAACTCTTCTTCAAATCCTCCGACTACGACCCCAACTCTTCTTCAAATCCTCCGACTACGACTCCGACTCCTCTTCAAATCATCCGACTACGACTTAACCTCTTCAAAGTTTCCGACTCTTCTTCGGGTTTACCGACTTCTGCCGATTCCGATTCCGCAACCAAGTCTGCACGTGCTAGAATGAAACTAAGGCACTCGTAGACACCCACAGCCCACATCACAGCACCATCTCAAGCGACAATACTCTGGCAGGTACTGAGCAGCCCCAAACAGACATCCCCCTCCATCCGAGGCTGGGCATATATGTATGTACCATACTGTCATCTATACATCCTCGCAAGCTTGAGCTTGTCTACAGCCGGCTCTAAGCTCCAAAAATTAGCTCTAGTTACAATTATTCAAAGTTCTCATGTAAGTTCGTTAAAAGTCAATCCCGTTCAGCAGAGACGATAATTTGTCATGATAAGCTGGTGCCGTTGATAAAAGGATAAGCATAATGTGGATGTACACCAGTGAAGCAAATTGAGCTAAAACATAGCCCGTATATCATTTTCCGTTGTAGCTACTGTAGTATATAGCAGCACAATATTTTACTAGCGCCTAAGGGACACAATGTCTATATGGCACCGAACTATTCTTGTGGTTTAACACAGGCTCGTGAGCCACTAGGACGCGAATTATGTCTCGTTTTAAATTATCAATGATTTTTATCTCGGCTTCTCTGCCGGGAGATCTCAGATTATAAGCGAACTCGGATGAGTTCCAAGTGGTCAGTGCGCTACTGACAGGAAAAAAGGCGCAAGTTGTGCATCTTCAACCCCCGGGCACGGCTGAACGCTTTCGCTCAGCTTCACCGCGCTGGGGAAAGAAACGAAAAACAAGACGGTAGAAGTCTAGTCGGAATAGGTCGGCCACCTCGATCAGCGGCCTAACTCGCGAAAGAAGGAGAAGTACTGAGAGCCTACCTAACTTTACAAAACTAATCTCATCAGCAGGGGCTACCGCAAGCTGCAACATCCCCTGCGCAGAAGGCACTAGGGACCGTAGGGGTTGTGAGGCACAAATATTTTGTGGCAGGGAAAGGGCCCGCCAGAATATACCCTTGAGGGCGTTGCAGCCACTGTCCCTGAACACAGGTAAAGCATACCATCGACAATGAAGGACACTAAATACATGAAATGTATTCATTGGAGGCTCGTGTCTCTTGGAAAGAGCGGAACCAGCTCTACGACAGTTTAATGCAGGGCTTAAATGAAATAATGGTAGTGAGTTTAGATATCCTATTATTTTTGCTGTTGTCCAAAATTTCGGCGAGTAAGAAACCTTTTGACGATCGAAAGTCAGTAATGAGAAGCTAATCTTTAGTGCAACTTCTGTTGTCACAATTCGTATCTTGAACCTTTCGCTGAGGGTCTGCTGTTGCAGACGAGCATTGCAGAGCTGCATACCCCAAACAGTCCAGGCTTTCACCGAGCTCCTTGGGGCCAGACGTAGCTGGTTCATATTTGCAGTCATTCCCTTGTGCGGAACCTGCACGACAATGGGCTATTCCTTGATCACTGCTTACGCGTTATAAATGAAAGGCAAAAATAAGGCTAGAAGATGCTGACCCTCTGGCATTCGTTTGGAAGCGATTCTGAGGAAAAGGTTATTTTTTGCGTTGACTTCTGGCTCTGAAGTCTTGAAAAGATTATTGTTGCGGAGTTATTATGTATAAGCATGTTTGCATTCTTTGGCCCCAGTGTACAAACCGCCAATGAATGTATTTAAACACTGACCATCACTCACCAAGAGAACTCATATCAGTCGATAAGGTTACTGCCACTGAAACGAGGTCTAAAGATCATTTCCATTTTGTTGCTACAGTCTCTGATAACAATCGGAATCAAATCCTATTATAAGGCAATGAAGTCAGTACAACCGAAACAAGGCCTAATGATATCCTTTCTTTCACGACTACTGTCTCTCAACGCAGTGAAACATAATTTCGTTGGAAGCCACTGACACAAAAGGCAGCCAAAGCACAATAACAAACTGCACCAGCCACAGGAACAGAAAATTTTAAAACTTGAGCAGTCATGCACGAATGCCACTGCCGCTCCCCTCCTTTCGCAGAGCCGAGCAGCAGACCTCGTTGCATATCAACGAGAAAGACGCTCTGCAACTCAAAATTTGACTCGTCCTAATGGGGATTTGATGCTTCCATTGGCTCCCCTGCTCCACTGGCAGTGCTGGAAGCTTCCATTAGCCTCCTAGTTCCATTGGCAGCGCTGGAAGAATCCACTGGCCACCTACATACTTCCACTGGCAGCCCTGGCATATTCCATTGGCGTCCTACTTCCACTGGCAGCGCTGGAAGCTTCCATTGGCTCTCTCCTCCTCCTTCACTGGCAGCGCTGGAAGCTTCCATTGGCTCTCTCCTCCTCCTTCACTGGCAGCGCTGGAAGCTTCCATTGGCTCCTGTCCTCCACTGGCAGTGCTGGAAGCTTCCATTAGCCTCCTACTTCCATTGGCAGCGCTGGAAGTATCCACTGGCCACTTACATACTTCCCTAAGATTTTAAAGAACTTTGACTGACAGAGAAAGGAAATTTGAAGCTGAATGGAAATGGTATCACACGGCCAGAGACACTCTAGAAAACCTGCGGGCCTTGTTCACAGTTATTCCAAATGGACGTCAGTTTTCTTCAAATGATTACCTTATACGCATATTACTTAATACGCATACAAGTCAGTGTCTTGTGAGTTTCACCGTAAAATTTTGATCATTATTATTTTACTAGTGGACCCGTGCGTGAAGAATTCACGCAATAACCTATACGTTTGCGTAATGCCTCTAGGCCGGTGCGGAATCTCCTCTTCTCTTATTTGCGTCTTAATTTTCTTCTTTTCTTCA
>LQNS02278097.1:28910997-28922335 GCA_001587735.2 Parhyale hawaiensis | reverse complement strand
TTCCGCTAATTTCATCGATGGCCAATTCAATGCTTAATTGTGTGAATTCAAAATTCATTACGTAGTTATCAGTTACTTCTAATACCTGAACATCAGGGTTACTGGTCTTTTTGCTAAAGACTTTCTGGTATTATGAAAGTACTGTTGTTTTATCATTACTTAATAGGCGCTGTTCATGCAGGAAACTATCAGTGCATCTAGCACCACGTAAATATGATCGGGAAGTGTGAAGTATTTCCGAATAGGTAAACAACACGAGAGTTTTGACTACCAGATTCTACAGCCAAAGGCAAAGGGTCCGTATAGATTTTGACATTCGTACAGTTTCATTTTTCCACTGTTATGGGCATAGTAAAATTTCAGGTTTATTTGCTGCTGTTCTTGTTGTTGGGTTACTCTACTTCCATGAAGTAAGCTAAAACAGATACTTAACCCCTCGAATGTACAAGCACTGTTGTGTTGTGCCGTGGGTTATGAGGGTAATGTCGTGTGTGCAGTTGTATATGATTTGGTGAGTCGAGAGCAAGCTGAGCAGGCGCTAATGGTTGTTTGCCGGGGGTTGCTTTCTACTTCACTGGCCTAAGAGATGAGATTGGCTGGTGGAGAGACAGCTGGAGTGTTGTTCTCTTTGAGAGAAAACAAATGTGTCGTGTGATCGACTAGATTGCCCGTGCGACCGAAAATAACCATGAGTGCGCTGTCGTCCAAGTTGGTGGGCAATGGCAACCAGGGGGTTTTGGGGGACATTTGGTCAACCTCAAGCCAAATCACCGCCCTGGAGGTTCTTGAAGCGCTGATGCACAACAGTGGTACCCGAGCGGAGTCCGGCTCCCACTGAGAGCGGTCTACACATGCCCGACTCGAGGCTAGTTACCATTGGGTCCATTGTCCACAATTTGACATGAGCATGCAAAGGGAACAGTCCTGTACAATACGATAGAGATATTTAAGAGAAAGTCGCCAGGATAGCGAGCAAACGGCCCCTTTAATGAGCGCTGAAATTTTAGATCTGCTCGCCGCTAGCAGCCATGAAGGCAGATGACCACGATTTGGCATGGCACTCCTCAACAATGCCCTCCAGACTTGCAAGGGAAAATCCCTAAGTAGGGAGCCAAACTGCTACCTTCACGAGTGCTAATACTTTAGGTACCCTCGCGCTAGTTACGATGGAGGCAGATGACCAGGGGCCTGGAGTGCGACTCAACAGGTGCATGGAGCGGCGTAGCGGGCAGTGCAGACCCCAGCAGCGGGAGGCAGCAGCTCTTGCAGACTGAAGCCAGTGTAACAGTGTCTCTTTAAACGAGGGTGCTGGGGAACGGAGAAAGAGAGTGTGTGAGAGAAGTGATTCTCTGAGAGAGGGAAGAGAGGTGGGAAAGCGAAAGAGCGAGGGAGTAGACAGCGTAGGAGGGCAGCGTACCAGGAGAACGCATGTAAGGTAAGAGAGTGAGAGAGCAAGAATTAAAATACCACATTTATTCTAGTGGTCTCCAGTGTCATCCGCAGCGTACGCATCAAACAATGACATTTTTATTAAAAATAAGTGAGGCACTTACTGTTTGCTTGTAAATAGACGGGTAGTCTAATGATATATAGGAGTGGCAATCTGGGTTGCACCTATTGTAATGTGTAATGAACTTTGCCTCAAAATTAATTACTTTTTATCAACTACATTACAAGCAGTCATAGCTCTAAATAGTAAAATGAAGTTTTATGATGTAAAAGGTGCAGAGCAAATGTTGTGGTTTATAGCAGTAGAGTCCACGTCCCGTAAATACTAAATACTTCAGTCTTACATAGTTCCTTCCGTATGCACTGCACTTCCGTACCGCTTAGCTCTTCGTACCCATTAACTACTGCTTGAGTTGCGCATATTGCTTGTTGGGCTCATCAAACGTTTCCTCTCTCTCAGCCCCCTGTACACGAAAGTCGGAGTATGAGACGGTTTCACGTTCTTGGAACAATAGATCCTGTGACCGAGACTACAGTTTAACGTTAGTGTTCACATGCATATATTGCTTTAAGTTGTGTGTCGTTTCGAATTTAAACTCGAGTTTAGGAGAGACATTCGAAACTCTACAAGTAACACTTGATGTTTAGAAGAATGACGTGAGTAGATGCTCAGATTTTAAGTAATTTTTTCGATAGCCTAATATTGGACAAGTCGATGCGACGCTCTCGGCAACGTAATCAAAAGAGTAGGGAGAAACGTTCTAGTGTTTCGACTCCTGTGTGCAGCGCGCTTTACCCTCGAGGAACAACTGTATGAGCTCGTCGTGTGCAAATTTCCTGGACCAAAATTGAAATGCGTAATATCACTATTGTGTTATTGAGCCGCGGCACGAGTTGTTCGTACTAATGTTTTCTGCGTTATAGTCCATTGAACCCTTGCGCCAGTGTGTTAACTATTCGTGTTGAAGTTCCCTGTACTATCGCCCACAATATCAGTCAAGCACAGCATGCATGAAGCCTCTCGACCGTATTCCAAACCTCACAACAGCCCTACTTAATGAGCGCGCTTTCAGGAGGCCTCCGCTCGGTATGGGCGCTCATTGAGCAGAGTTCAAAATGAATGAGTTTTTCAAGGGTCGCGTCAAGATAATTGGTTTTGGAGCGACAGAAATTGCCTATTCTAATCAAGGCAAGGAGAACGTGTCATCAAGCAAGCTCTTCAGGTCGACGTGGAATGGCCCTCCTGCTGGGACTGAAGAGGTTAAGCTACGGATAATGCTTGATATATAGCGAGGGAATCTTAGAAGGGGAGGGGGAACCTCCAATTAGGCATGACATAGCGATTGGAAATTCTGTATGAAGAGGATAAGCCGCATGTAATGAGTGATATAGGGAGGGAAATATCGATTGATTGAATGGTTAAGGAACTACTTGTGTATGCACAATACAATGCGTTCTCAGCATAATATTTTGAATGGGAAGAGAAAGTCACGCGTTATTGGTCATAATAAATATTAGTATTATGTTACAGAAATATTCAAAGCAAAGTTTAATCCGTAAAGGTAATCAACATGTTTTTATAAGACATGCTTAGTTCAGGGAAAACCTGTTTCCAGTTTCTGTATATTTTTCGGATGCATTATATTTCGACAAGAAAGTGTGTACATTATGCATCAAAGTGCATAGAGAATGTACTGACTACTGTTAAGTGCATGAAAAATTTGGCTTCGCCATATGCATTTGCTTGTTTATGTTTCCTAATGAGTGCGGGAAATGTACTATATCGTCGATAAGGCCCGACCACACGACGGTCTTTCGGTCCTCATACGCACCGTGCTTAGCGTCCAAATGCCTTAATTGGTATGCCGGTTTTAAGCAGCACACTACATGGCTCTCTAAGTACTTATTGACTCCGAATATGAAGGACTATCCAAAACTTTGCCAGTGACATTCGCTATCCTGGCGGTCGGTGCGGCTAAAGCTTTACTCAATATCTTTGTAGACACAAGCTCGTGCCTGCCAGCATGCAGCGTTACAAGTAGATTAGATAATGGATTATTTAGTTGGCAACGGACTTACCGCCAACAGGTCGTTCGCTGAGAGGGATCGAGGCCTACGCTCCCGCCCTCTTCGAGCCATTGCCATTATGTCAAATTGGAAAAAAACATCAGAAGTTCGAGGGAAAACTGCACTAGCGGTACGTGTATGAAGAACAAAAGACTGTGGTCTGAACCCAACGTTAGAGTACGCCTGGTTACCGTTATATACGAAAGCTGCAGTCCCGGAAATGCTCGCGTGCGGTGAATTCGGGTAAACCGAATCTACCGACGTTACACATATTAACGAGGTTAGGTTCCTTTACCCATTTTTTTATCGCCCTAAATGATAATCTGGCACGTTTTCAAAATAATACTGCACCAAAACACAGCTAAAACACAACAGTAATAGTATAATACACCCATCTACCTATATCTGAAAACCCTGTAAAAAACAACATACTGTATTGTGGCATTGCCTCCCGCACACTACTCGCAAATCGCATGAGAGAGTATTTCCTCCCATAAAGAGAATCACTGGTCACGACTTCCCGTTCGTATAGGAGCGAATTTCGCGTATAACAAAGTCGCGTATAACGAGATCCAGAGGTATTGCCGTCCCCTGTGATCGACCATAACTCGTAGAACCTGACCCCTTTGGCAGCCATATATCGGTAGTTCGAGTAGAGTGATATAACGCAGTTTAGCAATTTATAGCTCCATCATTACGGCTCTCAATGCAATTCGTTAAATAGACTGATATCATTACCGGCTTTCAGGGAAATTCTGGCGACGCTTGCCTGGAATTAGGGTGATTGGATTTCTCAGAATGACACACTGAATGAAGGAATGTGAGTCTGTGAGGGAGATAGTTTGCATGCTCCTTTAGATGATACGATCGCTAGATATAATATAATATACAGAAGTGAGCTCCTGCGTTCACCTGCTCACCTGCAGTCGAAGGTATAAAGTCAACTGGACCGCGCACTCTAATGGAAAATCCACATCCACTGGTTTGTGTTGCAAATAGAAGACCGCTGGACCTCAAAGGGCTGCACGACTGTAGTCGATTGTGAATTATTAGAGAATGGCGCCAGAGAAGGATTAAGGCTCTTGCCACAACTGCCCCCCCCCCCCAACAGTCCACATTTCCGGTTAGGTCAGTGCCCTCATAATGGAGTGTATATGCAGGAAGAGCTGAAGCTCTAATCCGAGTATCGTTTGAATTCGTATGCTTAGCGGGGAGGCGAACACGCGACCTTCAGCGTGCAAATATAGCATTCTAGCTTTCTGTTAATGCAAGTCTAACATATAAGCCAGAGCCCCATACAGTGGCCCAGAGCTCTTGCGTCTGGGCCGCTATTGGCCGCAGGTGCCCACTTGTCGTCCTTCTGCCTCCTCAAAATTATGTAACAAAATGCCTCAGCATAGTCGAAGGTTAAAGAAAGCTATAGCATTCAATAATTTACTTCATTATCCATTGGGAGGAATACGAGATAGGCCAGCGGAAAGCCGTTACGTGCACTGTGAAGACAATTCGCTGCTGGTTTTCTCTCTTTGCATAGTTGCTAACTAGAAAAAAAAAAGCCAGCGTCATGATTTCACGCATGTGAGGTGACGTGGGAACGCCACCTGGTTTTCATCCGAAGATTCACAAGGTATCCAAGGTTCAAGTAGGTCAATTGATTTAGAAAAAAAAAATTGCATTGTCCCTGAAGTACTGAGTGATGGGAGAGAATTCAATTCTTCTCAACACGATTGCGCAACGGATTGCTCGTCTTAAGCATAATCGGCTTGCCGGGAACGCGCGGAACTCGATCCCGAGTGGCGTTCCCCTGACAAATTCAGTCTAATTCAATCAGATCACCTCAATACCAGTGGCCGATTTGAAAATGCGTACTCTCGGTGCCTCACAAGTTTGACCAAATGTAACTACAGTTTGTAAGCCTGAAGCATGGAGTAAATTCGCAACCCGCAGCATAGCACAACCTCCACGACAGGAGTCTCAGAGGAACTGTAGCTTCACCAGACGTTGCTGGAGGAAGCGGACCCGTGGCCACTCCGTTCGCTATGCAGAACCGCTTTTACTTGTTTACAACGGGCTGGAAGACGTATCATGGATATCCCGTAACTTTGTAGCTGAAGGGGAGGAAACTCTTGATGGACTACTCGAAATTTTTAGGATTTCCAGTATATATGCAATGCTAGACTAGATACTGTAGATGCCATTTTCCCGCCAGATCTGGAGATGTGACTCAATACATTTGTAGCGTAATGTGTCAGGTGCTACGCCACCCCAGGGTTCTCAGCAGTAGTCTACTTTGAATAGTGCATAGTATGAGTACATAGTCCAATGCTATGGCTGTACTAGGCAGTCCGTTGCTAGCTTTCTACTTCTCATGACTACTACCACCCAACAATTTCTGTCGCATACAGCAATAATTGCTAGTAGGCCTACCTCTGATAAGACAAAAGTTCAAGTAGACAAATAAATTTTTCAGACTGTACACGAAAAAAAACTTTTAAGAGACACAGTCTAATATTGGTCTTTGGTAAAATTTCTGATAAAAGTATGAAATGGGTATTATTAACAATGTTTCTATGGCTACACACAAAAACTTTTTAACTTACATACACTACTCAAAGACTCTTATAATCCCATCGAGCTCACAACAGTAGAGTCTCTCCACATACATACATACAGTATGTAAAACCAAACCTAGCCTCAACATTATGGCCTCGGCTGTACTGCTCCATACTGTCCATACTTAGCCTGAATTCTGCCGACTGTACGGGAGCTGTCATCCAGCCCCTGCACGCAGCTCCGTTCATTTGCGGTTTAGACTTCCCCCCGACAACATCCACGCTCCCCTTATCAATTAGAAAATAAATAAATTTTTATCCATAGGTTGCAGCTTAGGTTTTTTGTTTTGTTTTCTTATTTCTGAATATGGGATTTTTCATCCCGAAATGTTAAGATTTTATATTAGTCGACTTCTATGTATTAATTTATTTTTTGTCTTAGTATAGTTTCTAATATATTCATTAAAGTCTTAGTGATAGACTTTTTATACTCAGAAACGCCGAAACAGTACCATATCGATATTTAAACGTGCAGTATTTTATCCGATGAATGAAAACAAAGTTAAAAACTGACTATATTAAGATAGTCTTTTTCATTATATGATGAATATGGGACTACAATTAAAATTGTTGCTTTTGATTTTGGTCTGGTAACGTTCCGCCGGCTATTCATATGGTTCAACTCTATGTGACAGTGAAGTTCGTTACCTAAATTTGAGTTCTTTATGTATTTATTTTTCTTGCCCTCGCTGACACATGACGATACCTCCCCCAAAAAATACAAGAAAACTTTACGAGAAACACTGAAAAACAGCATGGGCATTGACAGGGAAGTATCCATTCAGGATACTTTCAGCGAGGGTATGATGGCCCGTGATTAAAGTACGGCTGCGTAAACTGTTCTACTATTACAGTATTAAAACCTCACTCTCAGTCCACCACGGACAGGGAGGGCAACACAAATGAAGTATTATGCATTGTATCTGTACGTACAGTTTATTGCGACTAGAAAGAACAAAGAGGTAATGAAAAATTATTCTTGTTTAAAAAAAAATGTGAACAAAATGTGTAAAAGAAATTTATATAAAGCAATTATATGTCAAATGTTACCCTTACTAAGCACTCGATTGCCAGCGTTTCATAATTATGTTGTAATGGAAACATGAAACTATTGCAGTGTCCCCTTCACTATTACAGAAAACTGCTGCTCTCGAAAGAAACAAAACCTCTTAGTAGACAAGCCATGCATGTCTGGAACGCAACCCTCGTCTATTAGCAGCATTTGCTGTATATGTCCCTCGTATGCGATCTAGGTTCAGCAGCAGCCCCCCAGTGCCTACAGTTCGTAAGGGTCGCCGTCTTACAGCACCAACAGTTAATTTCATTTACCTTTTTACACCGACCAAAGGCACAATCCCGGGGGGGGGGGGTCTCACCCGAGAGTAACGCAGATTTCCTTACAACGCGAGTGGCGTCACAACACAAAGGTCTGTCTTGCAAGATGGGATATTCAAACACTTGCGCATTTACCCGCTCAACAAGAACAATGGCCTTAGCCGTGTGACGTCATTGCAAGCAGGAGCGGGTTTTCTGTGTCAGTGACGTCACAACAACGAGTCCTGTCTCGCAAACACGTACGCATTTACCCTCTTAACCAGAACAATGGCCTCAGCCGTGTGACGTCATGGCAAGCAAGACCAGGTCTTCTGTCTCAGTGGCCTCCGCTCAACACGAGGTAATCTTCCTCCATGCGGCGTGCCGAGGCTTCGTAGCTCGGCCCAATATCCTGCCGGAGGCGCGTGCCTCTGGAGCCCTAATTGCATTCATTGTCAAACAAATCGAATTGGAATCGGAACACATGCGTGCTTCATGCGCCCGACCAACAGCTCGTAATCTCTGTAGACGCGACAGTCAATAATTAAACTACGGCAAACGGATCAACGGCCCGTGCTGTAGTGGCTTTCACGTAGGAAATACAACTGGCTGCTGGTCCTTTGGTGTAGTGGCTTTCACGTAGGAAATACAACCGGCTGCTGGTCCTGTGCTGTAGTGGCTTGTACGTACGAAATACAGCTGGTTGCTGGTCCTGTGCTGAAGTGGCTTGTACGTACGAAATACAGCTGGTTGCTGGTCCTGTGCTGTAGTGGCTTGTACGTACGAAATACAACTGGCTGCTGGTCCCGTGCTGTAGTGGCTTGTACGAACGAAATACAACTGGCTGCTGGTCCTGTGCTGTAGTAGCTTGTACGTACGAAATACAGCTGGCTGCTGGTCCCGTGCTGTAGTGGCTTGTACGTACGAAATACAACTGGCTGCTGGTCCTGTGCTGTAGTGGCGTGTACGTACGAAATACAGCTGGCTGCTGGTCCTGTGCTGTAGTGGCTTGTACGTACGAAATACAACCGGCTGCTGGTCCTGTGCTGTAGTGGCTTGTACGTACGAAATACAGCTGGTTGCTGGTCCTGTGCTGTAGTGGCTTGTACGTACGAAATACAGCTGGTTGCTGGTCCTGTGCTGTAGTGGCTTGTACGTACGAAATACAACCGGCTGCTGGTTAGGGTGGAGCGAAAAAGGGGGGTTTTGCACTTTTTTTTGAAATTGTATTTGTAATAGTGATATTTTCTTGTCACGTCATTCAAAAATAACTGTGCAAAAATTTGAAAGCATTTGATTAATATCTTCAGGTGGCACATCAATGATGAAGTTTTNAATGAACTCAAGTCTCTAATTTACGCCTATCTATTTGTGAAGAGCGTGACACACACACACACCCACACACACACACACACACGTAGATACAAGCGTATTAATATATAGATTAGTATTATGTTACAGAAATATTCAAAGCAAAGTTTAATCCGTAAAGGTAATCAACATGTTCTCATAAAACATGCTTAGTTCAGGGAAAACCTAATTCCAGTTTCTGTATACTTTCCGGATGCATTACTGTATATTTCGACAAGAAAGTGTATACACTATGCATCAAAGTGCCTAGGGAATCTACTGACTACTGCTAAGTGCATGAAAGATTTGGCTTCGCCATATGCATTTGCGTCTTTACAACCTGTAGGCCAATGTTTCCTAATGCGTACGGGAAATATACGGTATATCGATAAGGCCCGTCCACACAACGGTCTTTCGGTTTTCATACGCACCGTGCTTAACATCCAAATGCTTTGCTCTGCCCATTATAAGCAGCACACTACATGGCTCTCTAAGTACTTATTGACTCCGAATATGAAGGACTATCCAAAACTTTGCCAGTGACATTTGCTATCCTGGCGGTCGGTACGGCTAAAGCTTTACTCAATATCTTTGTAGACACAAGCTCCTGTCTGCCTACATGCTGCACTACAAGTAGATTAGATAATGGATTATTTAGTTGGCAACGGACTTACGACCAACAGGTCATTCGCAGAGAGGGACCGAGGCCTACGCTCCCGCCCTCTTCGAGCCATTGCCATTATGTCAAATTGGAGAAAACTATCAGAAGTCTGAGGGAAAACTGTACTAGCGGTACGTGTATGAACAGCAAAAGACTGTAGTCTGAACCCGACGTTAGAGTACGCCTAGTTACCGTTATATGCAAAAGCTGTGGTCCCGGAAATGCTCGCGTACGGTGAATTCGGGTAAACCGAATCTAACAACGTTATACATATTAACGAGGTTAGGTTCCTTTACCCATTTTTTATCGCCCTAAATGATAATCTGGCACATTTTCATAATAATACTGCACTAAAGCACATCTAAAACACAACAGTAATAGTATAATACATCCATCTACCTATATATGAAAAACCCTGTAAAAAGAAGAACAACATACCGTATGGTGGCATTGCCTCCCGCACACAACTCGCAAATCTGATAAGAGAGAATTTCTTCCCATAAAGAGAATCACTGGTCGCGACTGTCCGTTCGTATAGGAGCGAATTTCACGTATAACAAAGTCGCGTATAACGAGATCTAGAGGTATTGCCGGCCCCTGTTGTCGACCATAACTCGTAGAACCTGACCCCTTTGGCAGCCATATATCGGTAGTTCGAGTAGAGTGATATAACGCAGTTTAGCAATTTATCGCTCCATCATTACGGCTCTCAATGCAATTCGTTAAATAGACTGATATCATTACCGGCTTTCAGGGAAATTCAGGCGACGCTTGCCTGGAATTAGGGTGATTGGATTTCTCAGAATGACACAGTGAATGAAGGGATGTGAGTCTGTGAGGGAGAGGGTTTGCATGCTCCTTTAGATGATAAGATCGCTAGATATTACAGACCATACAGAAGTGAGCTCTTGCGTTCACCTGCAGTTGAAAGTAGGGTCAACTGGACCGCACACTCTAAATGGAAAATCCACATCCATCAGTTTGTGTGGACTGTACGACTGCAGTTGATTGTGAATTATTAGAGCTATGGCGTCAGAGAGGGAAGGCTCTTGCCCCCACCCCCAACCGTCCTCATTTCCGGTTAGGTCAGTGCTCTCATAATGGAGTGTGGATGCAGGAAGAGCTGATACTACATATAATCCGCGTATCGCGTGAATTTGTATGCTTGGCGGGGAGGCGAACGCACGACCTTCAGCGTGCAAATATAGCATTCTAGATTCCTGTAAATGCAAGTCCAATATATAAGCCAGAGCCCCATGCAGCGGCCCAGAGCTCTTGCGTCTGGGCCGCTATTGGCCGCAGGTGCTCACTTGTCGCCTTTCTGCCACCTCAAAATTGTTTAACAAAATGCCTCAGCATAGTAGATTAGACTAGATTAGATAGGCGGCAGTAGACGAACCAAGAGGCCCATTCCCAAAGAGACACCGGGACTAACACCCCGGCCTCTTTGAGCTATTGCCAATATGTTAGTAGGATATAGAGGATAGGGGAAACGAGAGGAGAAAAAACGGAAGACGAAAGAGAAAAAAGAGAAAGAAAAAATAAAAAATAAAATAGAGGGGGAGAAGAATCTCCGCCATGAATGCCCCCAAGCATGATCGATTGCCGCTGATATACGGAGCTTAAATATATAGATGGAGTGGAAGTGAGAAGAAGCCAGCACAAAATGGCCTGGGAAGCTTTGGCCGTTAAGTGCTTGCGACTCGTGGAGGAGGAGTCCTTAGCTGTGGAGGATGTCTCTCCCAGTGTATGTCAACACGATTTTTAAACTAGTTGACCGACTCCGCACCAACAACGTCGGAAGGAAGTCTATTCCAAATGCTGACTATGAAATAGGGAAAGAACTGCTGACTTAAGGTTGTTCTTCGAGCTTTATGCTTGAGTT
>LQNS02278097.1:28881792-28896859 GCA_001587735.2 Parhyale hawaiensis | reverse complement strand
TGAATGCATACTGTGGCCATTAGAGGTCCGTCGGCCGGTACGTCAGGGCAGCCTCCAAACCAAGGGTTTCATGCCTTAATGGACTGCTGAAGTGATACATATTTTGAACACCATGGGAGACAAGGCGTGCCATTGATGAGGGGTCCTACTTTGACACGGGAGGCGTCTCAGGTGAGAGGGCTCGGCACACAATAGGCTATCTTGTATATGCATAGCCTGGAAGCTTCTGTTAATGTTCAACATGTGGTCTTCTATTGGATCACCTGCAAAATTGGGAAAGTTCATTTAAGATATAGGGCGGGATATCTTCTCGAGGTCGGAGTAAAGTGGCCTTGACTGCACGGGATCGTACGGCTGCAGTCGATCCCAGCATGTCTGAGGTTCGGCGTCATTGACGGCTGGCTCTTGACAGCTACAAGTGAACTACTTGACAGCTAAGTGAACTATAAAACGGAAGAGAAATGCTGACGCTGCATCGCCGTTCAGCACGGCTTCTTTTGGTGGTTCGGGAAAAGAACGAAAGACATCATGGCAATGACTGAATCAGGAACTTTCACCACTCGGCCACTGAGTAGAGTAACTTTACGGTCTGTTTTTATTTATCATTTGCGTGTGATCAGTTTTTTTTTTTTTCAATGGACGAAGCAACTCAAAAACTGACGCAGCATGTCCGTTTCATGAGCTGAAGCTTTATTCTGTACTGTCAGTGATGTTCATTTCACTTATGGGTTTTATGTTTTTTCCCTGCAACCCGTCAATGGCTGACGTTGAGTGTACGCAGCATTGGGGTACACGCAACACGGAGTGGATAAGGTGTTATAAGAGATTACTTCAGGAGAAAGGGTTATCCGCTGCATTTAGTTCATGGTTTTATTAAGAAACTTTCAGATAACAAGTACTCCTCCGCAATTGTGGTACCGACCGCGGAGAAAAAGAAGCTGTTTGTCTCTCTACCTTCCTTCGGCCCTCAGCCGGAGAAACTTAAAATCTATTTGGTATCCCTAGCAAACAAATATTTTATGTGCATAGACTTTCGAAGTGTTTTATTGAGCAATTTTAGGATTGGAACAATGTTTGCGTTTAAGGAAAAGCCACCTACTCATAAGCTCTCCCCTATTGTATACCAGTGCTGTTGCCCATCGTGTGGGTCTGTGTACGTGGATTCTTCCATGCGCGCACTGAGGGTTAGTTTCCGAGCGTATGGGTAGGAGCTTTAGGACAGACAACCCTTTAACTACACCATCGTATTCAGCAATACGCACCCATGCTTAGTTGTGCAATAGTCCTAAAGTACTGCAAAACTTCCCAATCCTCGGGTGTGCAAACTCATGTTCCGACCTGCAAATGCTGGAGTCACTTTTAACAAACTGAAACCGAATCTAAACGATATGCAGTCGTCCTACCCTCTGAAGATAGCCCATCAATAGACTCCAAAGAAAATTTTTTGGAGCTAATTTGAATAGGCAGTAACTTGGTACATATAGTGTATCATTTTTTTATGTTTGTTTTTTCAGAATGCTGATGATGACCTATAGGGTCGAAACCTCCGTTCTGATCTAAATCAAAGTTCTATTCTAAAGACAAGCCACAAATGACTTTCGACTAGTTAGGCTAACTAAAATTTTACGTTTCGGGATTATTAATCTCCCATCATCAGAACGTTAAAATATGAAAAATTAAGTAAAAAGAATCTAAAAGGAGTCATTTTATTTCAAATAAACTAAGTTTGTGCCCATGCTGACAGGAGACCTAAAAGGCGAATGACCGTGATACGCTTGGGGGTTCCTTATACATATAAGAGTCGGACGATATTGGATGCGGAGGGAAAAGAACATGTACAGTCGGAGAAAATACGTCAGTCATGGGAAGAAGTCTTAAAAGCAAATGAAAAGAGATGCGTGAAGGGGCCGGATGTCAGCTCCTGTACAGTCGGCAGATGTAGAACTAGTCGTAGATTGTGTGGAGCGGTTCAGCTGAGGTTATAATGTTGAGGCTGGGTCTTGTTCTATGGATGTAGAGGGATTCTAATGTTGTGAGTTTGATTGGATTAAAAGAAGTCATTCTTGCTGATGGGATGGTTGTTTTGCTCTGCATGTAAGCGGAGAGCTGAATGTGAAGGCGTTGTAAGTGGTAAGCCGGTTCGACTGGATCCACCTAAATGTTGGTCAATGCGGGCTTTGAAATGTTGTCCAGTGCTGCCGATGTACGAGGCATTGCATCATCTGCGTTTGAAACGGTAGGTGACTCGTGACAGAAGTGGTGTGGGAGGTTTGTCTTTAAATTTAAAGTAGGACCCTATGGTATATGTGTTTCGTAGATCTAATTTTAATAATGTCTTTCAGATCTACCGTCTCTGCCCTGATCTTGATTTTAAAATGGTGCCGTATTTTACAACCAAATTTGATAAACAGTATTGTTTGTATGTATGTATATATTGGAGATTGTGAAAATTGGCGGTTCCAGGATAACTGAAGTTTTTAGGGACTAGTAGTCCGGCCCTTCGTGAAATGACGGCAGAAAATAATTACTTCACTGAAGGTCCCGTTCCCTTCGCCCTTCTTTTTCGTTCTGCTCCCAGGAACAATTTTTCCTTTGTACCTCGTTTGTATCCTCAATATGCGCGCTGTAAACACAGAAAAAAATCTTTGCTGGGGAAATACAATCCAGCTTACGTTTCTCTTCTACCACTGAAAAGTACTTTAGTCGTCACTCCTGCGATTTCAAATCCCTCATCCGTACGGAGAGACAAGCAAGGAATAAACAACTGTGTATTATAGAACAGTGAGATTGCCGGGCACTTCACTTTCCCGTCACCTTGCCGCTGGAGGTCCTCGAAGTTATACAGTCAACAGTCACGACACGAAACTGACCAAACAGCTATTGGCACAAAACGCTAGAGTCCTATACTGAGTTACTTACTATAATCGTCTAAGATTACCATTCACGCTCCGGATCAAACCGCATAGGCACTTCAACCATTTTACATCTTCAATAGTACCACAAGCTCCAAGCGTATGACAACCTGTCAGCTCAACTGTGGTGGTCTCACATTCGACAAAGCACATAAATAGACCCCCCTCTTCCCCCCTGTTGACACTACCTCTGCCCTCATCATTTGCAATTATACCGCAGAAGTAGCACCAAACTAGTTACACTTAAAGCCCTTCTGATTTCTGTTAGATCCTAGCCTTCAAAGTGATTTGGCGCTTAGGTTTAAATATGGTTTTTGCAGCCTGTCCCCTTTAGCCCTAAAAAAGTCAATTTTAGTGAAACCAACCTGCCTTCCTTAAATTTAGCCTAAGTGGATTATCTGTATTTAGACGACAACTGTGAGTGGAATTTTAATATTTAGAAGATTCAAAAATTTACTAATACAGTGTCTCCGTGGCAGCGCAGTCTGGCGTCCATCAGGGTAGCGTACTTGGCTCGCTGCTGTTCGTTCTATATACTAGTGACATGCTCTCCTCGCTAGAAACCACGATGATCAACTGTGCCGACGATTCCACCTTGATGGCAGTGATACCTGCCCCCAGCATGCGTAATGAAGTCGCCGAGTCTCCGAATAGGGATCTATCGCACATTAGTGCATGGTGCTCGACCTGGAGTATGAAGCTGAATGCCAGTAAGACCAAGCCTATGATTGTCAGTCGGTCTCGAACACCTTTACCGCAGCATCCACATATGAAGATAGATGACACTTTGCTTCAGGAGTCTAGCGCCTTTTAGATTCTCGGTGTTGTCTTTGATAAGAAGCTTACCTTTGAGCCGAATATTAGGCGACTGGTGTCACTTGCTTCCAGTAAGATTGGGCTCCTGCGTAAGGTGAATTCTGTGTTTGATGACAGTGAGGTTAACCGCAGATGCTTATATGCTTTCTTGCTGCCTGTGTTGGAGTATTGCTCACCGGTCTTAGCTTCAGCTGCTGACAGTCACTTGCGTCTGCCATGGGCAGGCTTGTTAGTTCAGCCAGCAGGCTGTGTGCTGAAAATGATCTGGTGAAAGTGTCCCATAGGAGAGATGTTGCTGGACTCTGTATGTTTTATAAGTTTTTACAACAATGAAAGACATTGGTTACATTCATCTGTCCCAGCCCTCAAGATCTCAAGGAGGATTACACGTGCTGCGGTTGACGCGCACTCTTTCACTTTGGAGACTGTTAGATGCAGAACTCGTCAGTTCAGTCGGTGCTTCGTGCCCTGGTCTGTTGGGGTTTGGAATTCGTTGCCGGCGTCGGCTTTCGGTCGTGTTGGCCTGCAGGCGTTTAAGTCAGCAGTTAATGGCTTTCGTTCGATATTCTTTAGCAGCGTTTCGGGCTTCCCGCTGTTGCAAACTGCTTCATTTTGGTTGTACTACCTGTCCGTGGCGGCCCGGGCGTGAAGTTTTAATAAAAATAATAATCAAATGTAAATGAGTTAAATTTCATTGAATTTTTAATTAAACTTGTTAAAAATACAGATCGTTCCTTATATATTTATAATTTATAGTAAATTCTAGCTGCAATTCCTATAATTCTATGAATTAAGGCCTTTTATAAACCCTTATAACTTTGGACTTAGTTTAATATAACATAAAATACATTCTGTACGCTTCCATCACTCAAACACTTCCTTCAGTCCAAGAATAAATTATGCAAGATTCCTTTGACAGTGTTTCTCGGTCTGTAAGACCAGGAAAAATGCCCTCGGTGGCGCCGAATGGCTCTCCCTCGGAGACAGATTTGTGTCCTCACACTCAGCCCAAATTTACGGCTTGTCCCGTCGTTTCCTGCGCTTGATGCATTTTCTTGTGCCGTCATTAAATTCTCATTTGCAGCGCACCGTTGGACCGAGACGACAAATGAAGAGTTACATGCAACTGTCCTCCATATTCAGCTCGCGGAGATTTGCCCGTTTGGGCGGTAAAATGCATAACTTAATTTTGAATGCAGTTACCTTACCCTGAATGCATCGGAAATTTTTCGAACTGAGTCCAGGTGACGTTATGCCCAACTCCCACCTCTTGCAGAGGGGCTACTGCATTCCGTTACCAGCAGAACAGCTCTCGCGATTGTCCTCACATTGCACGTAACCGTTTATTGCTGGTTCTCTGGCCCTTTCAATGAGTACGAGTCCAGTAAGTTCTTGAACTTCACAGCTTCGTTTTCAGTGACGATTCAGATATGACGGGGCATAAACCGCAACAGTACTTGACTCTTAGGTCTGACGCTGGCGGCCAAAAGTCGGCAACGGAAAATGGGATTTTCTCAAGAGCTATTCTTTTCCACCTACCTAATACTGAAGAAAATAATTCCAAGGTACCCAACATTTTTCTTGCGGAGAAGGTATCTTGGATACGGCGGGGACGCACTTGGGCGCTTGCCTGCATGACCGTGTCTGGATATGTTCATAATAGCTCTTTAGGAAATCCCATTTTTCCCATTTTGGCCGCCAGCGTCAGAGGCCACTTAGAACCTAAGAGTCAAGTACTGTTGCGGTCTATGGATGGGGTATTTTACTGAGCTGCCTCGCATCCCCAACGTTGAAACTGCTAGAATATTCCATTTCAAATTCATCTCCGCCAATCGTATTTGATAGGGATGCGCATCGACTGAGTGGCAACAATCAGTTCATCTCCATTGCCAGAAAATGTTTCAGCGTTTTAATTGTCAAGTGCTCGAATTTCCGTTTTGTCAAGTGCTCGAATTTCCGTTGAATTGAGTGCAATAATTGAAGGTGGGGTAGTCTTTCATGATAATTTCATTTTTGCATGCCTCTAAATTTAGCAGTGAACAATCTAATCTCTGGATAGTCCTAAGGCGCTCTAGGTCTTTCCGTTTGTTCGGTATCCAAAGAGGTGAGTAGTATTCTATCCTAGACAGTACAAGTTGTTTCTATTAGGTGAGCATTGTACTCGTCTGTCGTGGAGAGAAGGTAAGATCGAAAGAACCATCCGCTCCACTTCTTATCTATAGTTACAGCTTGAGCTACGTGGTCGACGTCGTTTTTCATTAGCTTTTGCTTCATATTTTAGCCTCAGTAGTAGGCCCTTTGTGCAGTAAATTCATAAGTTTGTCTTGCATTCAATTTGGCATTTTTTCATCAGCTTTTGCTTCATGTTTTACGAAGTAGGCCGCTTGCGAGATAAATAACTTAAGTCAGCTTTTGTAGTTCAGCACTTCGTCGATTCCATAAAGGATCCTCTGCATTTTTTTTTTTTTTTTTTGAGTGAAGACGTAGACTGGTTGCGTAGCATTTCTATATGCATAAATTGACATTCCAATCGGGTCAGCAACTCTAAAATTCTCGTAGTATGAACAACACTGTTTCTAAAGGCAATACCTGCATTTTCTTATCATCTGAGAGGTAACTTACAGGGTCTTTTTTAGGTTATGTGGAATGCATGGATTTTGTGGTTCTTTTCCTTTACATTGATATACACGATAATAATTTCATAATTAATTTATAGGTGATTACCGTAAATTTCATGCTTATTATGGGAACATAATGTACGATGCAGTTTCTCCACCGAAACCCAGTGCAACGGGTAGGAAACAGGATTATCCTAACTCATAAACTATTCTGATCCTCACTCTTGCACCACGGATAAAGGCTCGAAGCCCAGACTGCATTAGTTAAGCATCTCCATTAGCAACTCTGCTTCTAATTTCCCACTTGAGAGACGCAGCGCACTGCAATGCTATACTGCCGAGGTCAACATATCTCCTNGATAAAGGCTCGAAGCCCAGACTGCATTAGTTAAGCATCTCCATTAGCAACTCTGCTTCTAATTTCCCACTTGAGAGACGCAGCGCACTGCAATGCTATACTGCCGAGGTCAACATATCTCCTCATTTTAATAACACACACTGCTGTCTCCCCAGCTCAAGCTGTAATGAAGGCAGGCGAGCGAGGAGCAGATATTCTTTGTTTCGAAACAGAGCGAAGGACATAACGCATTTGGTGCTCTTGGCGTCGAGCCATGAGATCGTATTTGTGCATTAGCTCCGGACGGGGGAGAGAGAGGGTCGACCAACGCCAAATGGTCCTTGAGGTTACTGCTCATGATACTCAAGGCCAGTAGCCTTTACGTTTCGGTGAATGTGTAATAAGATGACTAAGCTCTCATACTAATCCTTGTAGCGGTGCTCAAGGCCGGTGGTTATTACAGTTCAGTGAATGTGGATTAAGATGGCGGAATAATGCTGTTAATGCCGCTAATGATGTGTCGGGAGTTCCGCAACAGCAGGCTATGCGTGCTTCACTAGTGTAATAAAGGAGCCAGGATCGAGCGACGAGCCAGCCGAACGGTCTTTGTGGTATCCGGCGGCGTGCTGAGTCAGCAAACTTGCTTAATATGCACAGCTACGTGGGGGCACTTACCTTCCCAGGAATGGGAGGGCAGGGGTCACGGGTCGTTGAAATTTTAACTACAGCGCCATAGTTCTCAACGACCCTTGGTCGGCTGCAGCTGTACTTACTCCTCTGGCACCAGTTGGCCTATATCTGTAGCCCGAACTAGTGCATGTGGGTTTCCCATTGGAAGTTGCTGTCAAAGTTGACTTTAGCTCTACCTCTAGACAATTAGCTGAAACCTCACGTCAACGCTATTAAATATGCGCACAAGGTCAGCTGTTTTGATATTTTAGCGAATACGTTACAATTAATCCTCGTATTAATGATGCTAATGATACTATAAGCCTGTAATATTCGGGTACTGGTATACGCGTAATAAGATGAGCTGAAATTCACATTGGTTGATAATATTCATGTATACACGCAGCGGTAGGATATTGAGTATTGCAGTCAGATACGGAATGTATTTCTGTCAGCAGTTTCTTGCGCTTCACTTGCTGAGTCAGCATTTGCAGTCCGGATGATACTGCGGGAGTAGTGACCCTAACAAGAAATAAGGCTGGTCGGGTGCTGCAGGTCGTCGCACAAAAGCCTTCCGTTGCTGGAGCCATAGCTTTTGACGATCTGCGGTTCACTGTAGCCGTGCACTCCTCTAGAGCCAGTTGGCATATATGTGCAACATGAACAAGTGCTTGTGGGTTTCCCAGTTGGGTGTACGGTAAAGTTGACTTTACTTTTGTACCTCATATTGCCTTAGGTCAGTCCCCCCCCCCTTCTTTCCGCTCTTTTGGAGCAGTCGCAGTTAAGTATGTTAGAAATTCACTAAGCTGCTGGTCCTGCTACACTGTTTGTCTTTTACCCTTGCTAGCATACTCTACAGTATAATAAGGTGGGATTTTATAAATATAGCATGATACTTCTCACAGTGCTCATCAGAGTTTTTTTTCTCTCCTCGTGAGCGCAGACGAAACAGGATAAGCATAATTGCGTAGGCTTGAGTTGCTGCTGGGAAGTTTCGCGCAAAAATGAGACATGGTCAATTTTGTGCTAAAGCTATTATTTCCGTTCTCAGTGTAGGGGCAGGTGTCCAGCCAATGTATGGTGTGGTCTATGTAAGAGGAAATTCTGTAGAAATAACAGAAATAAACCCAATGCTATGACTGCCATCTCGAGCACGAGTGAACTTCATTCTATTCAAGTTGCCGCTGCTCGATGGAGAGCTTCAACAATTGCACGAGAAGTTCAGAGAGTTGAGACAGTCGGTCATTCAGGTTTTAATTGCTGGAATGTCTCTGCCATTCCTGCGGAAGTCATTGTTGCCTCACAAGTTCTTCATTAATGGAATCTGAGTAATCAGAACGCACCATTCACAGGAAATCTGAGTCGTATGGGGGCTCCCATCACCCGCTGTTTAACCCTCTCTTGACCAACAAATTAACATAATAAATTCCGTAAGACGAGTATTTTAAGCCCCGTAATATCTATTGAATAGATCAATTTATTATTGAGTGCGATTATCCTAAAGTTCAAAAGTTATTATAATGAAACAAAGTTCCCGACAAGGCCTCCAACCCCACTATTTTTTTCCAGCGCTAAATTAGCTTACTCATTTTAAACTCCACTAACCATGTTAACCCTGTCAGTACCAAGTAAAACTTTGGTTCTCGTAGGAATAGCATTACTTGCAACGTCGTATATGACGTACGCTGCTACTTAATGGTTAAGTGACAGCGTCTCGGCATCGCACCGTGGGAGGCCCGGGTTTGAGTCTCGGACGGAACGCTTCGGATTTGCAGTGCATGGAGCACTACGGCCCCGAGAGGCGAGGGGAAAGTACAACGAAGGATTCTAAAATTGACACTCAACCCTGACTGCTTCTCCTGCTCTTCACACTATCAAATCGTCACAATTCTAGAATTAAGACAAAAAAAACCTCGTTAGTTATATCCATTGTATGCGAAATAATAAATTAATATTATCATTATTACTAAGTGAGGCGCTGTTTTAAAAATCAAGTGTTTCACCCAAGCAAACGACATAAAAACCAAAAATTACCGTTATTTAAAATTTTGCCCTATTTTCTTAAAATTTCCCTACACTTGAAAGCGAAGCTTGCTACCCTTTTCAGTTTGTTCATATGCTTGAAAATGCTTGGGGTGTAAGTATTTTACACTTAAATGTCTTTTTCCACTTAACTAAGTATGAAAAATAGGTCTAGCTTTACGCTCTCTATTGAACAATATTTTTAAATTGCCCACGATGACGATAACTTCCAGTGTATGCTCTGCATCCTGAAGACGGACGGGTTCACACTACGGTCTTTAGTCCCCCGTATGTGGTAAAAAATACCCGAAAGTTTTGTTGGTTTTTTTAAAAACAGCAGAAAAATGTGAAGCTTCCAGAGTTCGAATTTGCTACAAGTCTGAAAAGATTTCCGAAACTTTACTTCTGACACTCGACAAGCAAACACAGACAGCAAAAAACTGTAGTATGAAACCGCCTTTAGTGCCAAAGGTGGAGTTAGCGATCGTTACAAGCTAAATTTGAGCGGCTTCCTCTTATTGTTCAAAAAATTGAAATAGATAGTAGGTGTTCCATTTTTTTTTATTTCACTGATGAGCGGGGCCAATGCATTTTGTTGCTTAGAAAGAAATAACAATCCAAAGAGTGCAACGAAATAAAGGCCCATTGTTTCTGCCTGTAATACATAATGGAAGTCATTCTCACTTGGCAGGAATCAAACAAATAACTAAGTGTTGGAAGCTCACTTAACCACAGTCATTTTGGAATTCATTGTAATTGCACGTCGGTAACAAGCTCGTGAGTAATCTGTTGAATATCGTTTATCCAGTGCCATTTAGGGTATCTTTTTAATCTTAAACAGGCGGACCAAACGTAGGAGTCTTTTAAGAATAGAATTTGCTTGACATGAATGTATTGAAGAGTTGACACTCGACAGTTTAGGGTTAAGCCGCTGCGAGCCACCGTTGCAACTCCTTTCCGGAACTGTACTAATTCATTAAGATTTAGTGCCTGACTTTATTGTCCCTTTTCTAGTGGCGAAAAGCTCAATGCGACAATGTGCGCCCCCTCATCCTCCAAATTGCTGGATGATCAGTACGCAGATCAAATGCTGACTGATCACGTCAAGCGCAGCAAAGAACTTCCCTACTTGGTTGGGTGGCTTGAAGCTGCGGCCTTGAGAGTCAGTGTCAGGACCTTTAGCCTGCTTCACTGTGAACTGAAAGGTTTAAAGTTACTAGTTCAAAAATAACTAGAACTCCTCGTGATCTAAAACCATCACCCGCGGTAAGTGCTGAGTAAAGAGTTACAAATACAAATTTAACGCTGTCATTTTTTATGCGAGCTTGCGCCGGATAGTTTCCATTTTTCACATCTCAGTCAACCCACGTAACTGCCTGAAAAAGAATGCGATGACGGCTCAGTTCCCTTTGCCTCTTTTTGGGTTGACAAGAAACAGTTACACGACTTCAATGAAAACAATATCGCCACTCTTCGCTTCTTTCATGAGGAATATTTAATCCCAGAAAGAGAAGCGAGCCAGAGAAGTCCACTCCAAGATTTCATTTGATATAACATGTCGAATATTAATATTCCCATGGTGAAATTCTATTACTTTAAACCCATGGTAACAGCGCGGTAACGTTCCTAGCTCAGGCTCCTTATATTGCAGGCTCGAGGCTTACCCAGGCACTCGAGATCTACTCTGATCTACTGGTGTCCTTACTCGGCAGTTGCGTGTGCGTGTGCACAGCGCCGTGGGGGTACTTGCGTCCTCAGAGGTGAGGGGAAGCCGGGGGGAAAGGGCGGGTCATTTGAAACTTCCGTCAATTTGGCGCCAGAGTTCTTGATGATCCGTGGTCGGCTGCAGCCGCACTTATTCTTCTGCGGCTAGTGGGCCTATATCTGCAGCACAAACCAGTGCGTATGGATTTCCCAGTTGAGGTTACGGTCAAGTTGACTTTACCTTTTACCTTTACTTTTCTTCCTTAAGGAAATTTCTCATCCATAAAAATGCTGATCTAAATTTATTACAAGGATATCACCCCGACTCGGTGAGCGTAAGAACTTCCCAATCAAATTGTACACGACTGTATTTGCCGTTTCAGATAACCACGATGCTGTCTCGAGCTAATTTGGTGCAAGCCTCCCTGGTGGCGGCGCTGGTCCTGGCATTGGTACAACAGCAGACGGGATCTGTGGAAGGTACTGCGGGCTTCTCAAAGTACGGAAGACGGAGAGGCCAGGGCATCATAGTAGGCAACCGCACCCGCAGCAAAGTTTTTAGGGATAAGGTCAGTTGCAATCGTAGCATCTATTTAAGAATATGGTAAGTTAACATCGCACTGGCAACAGAGGTGATTGATTATAAGGCAAGTTGCGGTCGCAGGAACATTTTTTAAAGAATTTGATCAGTTGAAATAGTACATGGAGCATATTTTTCGCAGGAAAGGTACTGTCAAGGGCTTGAAGAGCATTCGAATACTTAGAAGTCACATAGTATACCAATAACGTAGTGCAGAATTACCTTCTTCCATCCGGCATGGATTAATCAACGCTAAACCTCTGGTATGTCTTCATAGTCGATATTGACCCATACCGCTTGGCATAGTATCAATATTAATAGTGGTAGTAACATCAGCAATAAAATAAAAATTGCTAGCACTCCAATAGCTACGCCAATGCGTTACACTGGACACTAAAAAAAGGAGAATTAAAAAGCAACTCGTTGGTTATTTCCGTCAGATGTTTATTAGCCAACCAAGAATATCGAATACCATCTAGTATATCTAGCCTCTAACCTTCTGATTCTGCGCAGTGATAAAAATAACTAATTACTGGTCTATCTTTTTCTATCATTGAAAGTTATCAAAACTCTGAGCCTCCGAATTCAATTTATGACCTAATATGGAGCATCTTTTCCCTTTCATTCGAATGCCGTGAAGTTTCGGCCCTAATCACACTCATTGACATCAAACCCAGAGGAAATTTGAAACTTCGCTGCTTGACGCTTTACGTCCCACTCATACATTCTTTATATGCGTTACATAAAGCAAAAAAAGTATATATCATTAATCAAAAGTGAAAACTGTTATATATGACAGAGCAGTACATGTGCGGGATGCCGAAACAAATGCTTTTAATTAACTTTAGCTGCAAAATTTGCTCCAAGCATGTGAACTCTTTGATGCCCTCTCGATCGTACTAATACAAAACTATATTTTGACCATTTTATCAAGGCAGTTTGGCTGTGGTAAAATTGTTCTATAGCGTTACCAATTCTATGGATATTTCTGAGATTTTGTACGCCCCATATCTTAGCCGCGTCCACTACCTGTATATCGAGAAATCTCAAAAATACCCACAGAATTGGCAGCGCTGTAGAGGAATTTTACCACAACAGAACTGCCTTGATAATATGGTCAGACTATAATGCACAAGAATTTCCTACCAATGCAACAATTTCAAAATATGTCTATCCACCTGCAAGCCCAGCGGAACAGGCCGACGCAATGCTGAGTGTATTCTGCAGCAACTTTGCCACGAAAGTTGTGTTAGGCTGCCAAAAGTTAGAACACCTTCCAGAGATTTGGATTTTTGCCTGACTGATGCTTTTTCCAATAGAAAGTGATGCACTACGAGGTAGTTCTCCCACAGACCTGGAAATCGCCCGGATACTGTTGTTTTCAGCATAAAACGATGTACTTAGAGGTTAATAGTTCTCCGACATGCATGGAATCATCCGGATAGTGTTGTTGTTGTTCTCAGCAGAAAATGATGTACTATGAGGTTAGTAGTTATTCCATACGCATAGAATCATTCCAATAGTGTTATTGTTGAATGAGTTCAAGATCTTAGTTTTATTGACCCAAGCTTTCGTTTTGCTCAACGCAAAACGTTTTCAAGGGAGAAAAGCAAAAATGCGAGAGGATATATGCACCTATATACCTATTCATTAAACAACGATGGTCCAAGACGTCCAATTTTCCAGGAAATAATAGTGTTATTGTTGTTGTTGTTGTTGTTCTTAGCAGAAAATGATCTACTAAGAGGTTAATAGGTATTCCATAGGCATAGAATCATCCTCATAGTGTTGTTCTCAGAAGAAAATTCTGTACTAAGAGGCTACTAGCTATTCCATAGGCACGGAATCATCCGGATGTTGATGTTGTTCTTAGCAGAAAACAGTGCACTAGCAGGTTAGTAGTTCTTCTATGGGCATGGAATCATCCGGATAGTGTTGTTTTGTTATTACCAGCAGCATGTGATGGACTGAGAGGTGCTTTACCCATAAACCTGGAAATTAGCAGGAAGCTGCTCCCGTAACAAGTGATGAGATGAAAGGTTGTTCTTTCGCTGGAAATCGTTCCCATTAGCTGATGAAGAGTTCCCCTATGAATCAGCAGTAATCCGGTTTTTGCTGTTGTTGTTGTTGCCAGTAGCAAGTGATGTGCTGAATGACCGTTCGCCCATCGAAATGGAAATTCTACATCTAAGACACACTACTCAAGCCGTACTATTTTTAATTTTAAAGATCATTATCAACGCAGTATGATAGTTAAATCAGAACACTTAGAGTTAATGTTACAAACGTTTCTTTATAGTTGGTTTCATAGATCTTAGCGCCAGCTTCATTTAAGAACAATATCTACTCTTCCAACTTATCACTCAAATCTTTTATTAGTTTGTTTCGTTCCACTGAGGCACGACCACATTTTCAAGCGAGTAAAATTACTACTTCCATCATTATTATGCCTATAATGTTGCGTTTGCTCTTTCCAAAGACTACCACGACCACAACAAGCACCTCAACCACCCCGTCAGAAGGCCTCATTCTGCCCCCGCACGGGACCAAGCTGCCCTTGTCAGTGGGCATCGTTCTTCCGGCGTCGCTCTTCCGCAAGAGAAAATATCTCCAGGAAATTCGGATGGCAGTTGAAAAATTCAAAGGCGACCAGCAGGAGAGCGACCTGCTCAAGTACTATGACTTCGGACCGGAGAAGGTCATCATGAGTACCATGCCCCCTTCGTCATCACCTACAAGTAAGTACCTGTGATGTGCATGGTGCTGAAGAGTTGATTGCTTTGATATGTACATCAAACAATATATAAACACCGTCGTGTGTATATTTGTTTATATATTTGTATGTTTCGTGTCCCCCTCATAGCGAATTAGATACGCGAAAAATAGGCCACGTTGGAGATTTTACCCAAATCGGGATTACTTATCGTTATTAACGTTGAATGCATTTCTTGCTCTTCCAGCTTCTCATTGCCGTTCCCGTGGAGTCTGATATTCATTACTTTTTCTCTAAATCGAAATTATATTTTCTTTCTGTTCTTGATGTACACATTTAGTAGATAATCAACGAAACGCATGGGAAGCAATTTTCCACGACGTAGTAGACGTAGTAATTCTTTACTAGCTGGACCCGTGAAACTTTCACGGCTATGCAAGGACTTTCTGACAGACCCGTGAAACGGTCATACTTTAGCATGGTAACACCACACTTATTCTTCAATACAGGGACTCGGTGTGTGATATATAAAATCCATCCTCTTGCTTGATAATAATATCCAGAATTTCCTTTTGTGGAGTAGCCAGGGGAGGATCGTGGGGGGGGGGACACACTCCCTCCCTAAAAAGTTACACGCGCCCTTTACTGGAAATGAGGCCTTGAAAAAAAAGTCTACTGCTTAGGGCCTAGCTTTTG
>LQNS02278097.1:28863108-28876991 GCA_001587735.2 Parhyale hawaiensis | reverse complement strand
AAGTTGATCTTTGTGCTCAGAGATTAGCAGTTCTTTAGTGGAAATTAAGAGAAAGAAATTACGGGCCCAACAAAGGGACAATCGGCCTCCCAAAAGTTGTAAGAAAAGCTCCTTTCATCTCACCGCGAAACTCGGAGGAAGCTGTCGTCCTCCAGATCACCTCGCTTTATCCAGCACGCAAAAACTGGGCCGTTAATTCCAGGGTACAAACTGGCCCGCTAATTCCAGGGTACAAACTGTTTTGAAGTTGGCGGATTTTTGAAGAGGTAACATGACGAAAATCATAATGATTCTTTAAAGAGGTTGCTTTGTTCTGTGTATAGATGTTTATTGGTGTAACCATCGAGAGGTACCGTCAGAAATAATAGGGTTAGAACAGTACATTAGTATGGTAATTTTATAGCAAATTGCGTGACTACTCGCGTTCACGTACTAACAGTTAATACATTAACTAAGTTATTATTTTGATTTAACTCAGGAATTGTGATGCTTTGATAATGAGGACAGAAATAATTACCGCTGACTGTTCCAGGAAAAATCCGAGTCGATGCAAATGAGATTTGAACACGCAGAAGCAGCATTCAATCATTCGCTGTTTTTACTGAATACAGCATTGGCCATTATATGCTGTAAGAAAGGAAACAACCAATTTTAATTATTTAGACTTGAAATATTTTACATGTACCGTCATAATTTTTTGCAAAATATACTTGAAACGCATATGTGTATGAATTGCATCTATAATGATTTTACATTTATCTCTAACTATAAATAAATACTCGTATTCTATTACAAAAATGCCGAGTTTACCCTAGCCGAAAGTTAAGGAAAACTATTGAGTTATCCCGATCAGTACAATAATATTTAATATATCTCTTTTATAAATAACTTCATGATTGATTTGTATATTCAGGTTAACTGTCAAATATCTTTGGAGCTATGTGCCAGCAATATGGCAGCAGCAGCACGTAAAGTTTGACTCTTCAAGAAAAAACGGCTTATTATCGCTAATTATGAAGAAGAACAGTCAATTACTAAAGCTGCTGGTACCGTACTGAAGGAGATCAAGAATTGTTGTCTATCTTGTTATCAGTAGCTTAAGATTGATAAGACACCAAAAGCCTGCTGGCCTACAATGATTTCTAATCGGGAAGATCAATAGCTCGTTAGAGTGTTTTTTAAAATACTGTTTCGAGATAGCTACACTAATTTCTCGGGAGTTATGTGAGCAAACGGGAATGGTAATCTCTGGGAAAACTGTTTCTTATCAGTTAAATAAGGAAAAATTGTTCCGCTCTGATTCCGCTTGCAAACCTATGATATCAAAGAAAATCAAAAGAACCGCCTTGACTTCTCCACAGAGCATATTGTATGGACAGCTGGTCAGTGGAATGTGATTCAGCTCAGTGATATATTGAAATTCAACTTATTCCGAGCTGATACTAATGCATATGTAAGACATGGTGATCGTTTATCTCCCCAGTGGGTAAAAAAGACAATAATTTTTGGATGTCGAAGTTTTATGGTGTGTGGCCGCATTAATCTCTGACGTGGGAAAGTTTATGAAGTATTTATGAAGAACTTCTTTGCCAATATGCTATTCCTCACTCAAGCAATGGTACTGCTGAAACCCTAATTTGTATGCAAGACACTTCTAAAAAAGTAATACGTTTTTTCGAAGAGGATTCAATAGCTGCGATGAAGGGGCCACCTTAGCTTCCTGACTTAAATCCCATAGAGAATATCTGGAAGTTTGTCGGAGAAGAAGCTCTAAACAGAAACAGTAACAATCTCGATTATTTAGGGCATTTTTTGAAGGAAGAATGCGAAGAGATTAGTGGTAACTTTTGTAAGCAATTAATTAACTCGTGTGTTGAAAGATGAAATGAAGCCATTTGAAGGGAAAGATATTCACGAAACATTAAAGAGTTGTTAACGTTATTCATGAATAAAGGCCAATAATTAACGATATAAGGATTTCTGATGTGTTGCTTTATTTTTGGCAAGAGCAAATGTGCCTTTTTTGTTAAGTTTAATACATATCTACAGTTATAGATAAATCTAAAATCCTTGTATGTAGTTCATCCATGTTTGTTCCAAGTACATTCTGTGGAAATTTCAAAAATGTACATGTAAAGCATTTCAAGCATTAAATATTTAAAAACATGCTGTTACTCCTTTCTTTATAGATTAGCCACAAGGTATGTATGTACGAGGATGAAGTATAATTTTGTCCATCTCCAAGCAACTGCTTGTTTTACATCTGGGATTCTTAACCACCGATGATTTTCTAACTTCCTCGGGTTAATTGTAGCGTTTCACAAAGATAAATTTGAACCACTAATTACAATAATAGTTTTTTTCTTCATTACTATAACCTGTAGATTATTTTTATTTTCACCCTTATTACATATTTGAGTGAAATTTGCTTCTTAGCCACTTAGTAGGCCTATATTGAGAAAATGGAAATACAGGCCTCATATATAATTTTGAAAATCGATATTGAGTGAATTAGCGAGCTTTACTCATATTAATAAAATATAGAACTTGCTTTTCTCTGCACTTGCACAATGTACGCATTGACACGCAATAAACTTGAAGTAAATCGCTCCAGCTCACCCCACTTTATCCGTCCCACAGAACATTTTCTTTTCTGTTTCTTTGCAGAATAAACTGCAGTGAAGTGGGCAGGATTTTCTAGGAAACTTCGTCATTACAAAGCTCAGACAGGACTAGAGGCACACATTTCTGTTCACCGTTAACAAGCTTACTCGACAAACAGCGTCTCCAACCCCCTCTTGTTTCAGATCTACTGAATTATAAAATCTCGTACCTCTGAGTCAATCTTAAAAAACACACACACTCACTTTTATATTAGGTACGCGGTAACCTCCAGAGGGGAAAATTATTGAAAAATATTCGTTGTAAATAACCACAGTTGTGCAAAATTACCTTCTTAAAATAGTATTAACTCAACATTTCCAGTAGACACGTCCTTGGGTTAAATGGATGATAGTTTGTGTACATATTTTATTTAGTACTGAGTCACTGGTGACCTATTGCATCAATTAGTTTTGAAGTTCAGATGAAGTCGTTAAATCACACTTTAAAACAGTAAAAACTCCTGAACGACCGTTCTCCAAAACTAAGAAAATCCAGAGACTCAGACTGTAAATAATGCCATCTGGCATAAGATGTAGCACTAACCGAAGCCATATCATATTGAATGATAAACAAAAAAAATGTTATAAAACTTAATTGGTAATTTAGTCGACAGTACACTCCACGGTATCTCAAGGCGTTGACTAGAAAAATGTTTTAGAAATCTAAAGAAAACAATCATGATGTAGATCTTGTAATCTCGAAATTGTCAACCCTCCTCAAGCTAAGACAAAATACCTGTCTCTGCTAGAGAAGTCTCATTTCAATGAAGTTTGGAAATAAAGTTCCTTTCTCCGTTTATGCCCGGATCAGCGTTGTACCCACCAACCCAGGGTATAAAAATATCAAGTTTGTGTTCTTATACCGTCATTTTTATACCTCCTCCGAAGGGTCTTCAAGGAATTCAATATGTCAAGACCAGGTGCACCAAAGACCGTGCAGGACCAACCCCCAATCTGACACTTAGAGCATTGCATTTCCAGTTGAATAGGCAAGCAAGATTAAAAATGAATTAACGATTAAATAAATTTTAAGATCAGAATTTTAACATGATACGAATTTTACTCTCTGACGACAACAATAAACGCATATATTTACATACAGTAGATTATGACACTTTAATACCTTCAAACTTAAGCTGTAGGCACAGTATCTATATTTTCTCCTCTGCTGATATCTCGAGCAGTATGAATAGAATTAAATAAGGCATCATTCCACGTATTATTGTTTTCACCCAGTAATAGCAAAGCGCTAGCGAGGATGCATTGGCGACCACTACCAAGTGGTAGTGTCTGTTCGAATGCCTTCAGCAACTAGAGTGTTAGAGGCTGTGAATGTATCAAAGAACTTTGCAGTCTTACCAGCAGTACGCCACTCCATACGCTGGTTCAGCAACCGACAACTCAATACAAAAACGACAACAGTGCTCAGTCCTCACAACTGCAGGCAGGAGGCTGAACCCTACACGCAGAGAAATCCCTCGTTCGTGGGACCAAATACTCCCACCAATCACATTTGGCTGTGAGGACCAAGGCTGACAGTACTTCATGTTAAACGTACTACAAGACTCGTGCGACTAGCTCGTCAAAATAGACCTGAGCCAGTCACACTAGTCCTAAACCTCAAGCAAGTGCTCTGCTTCCGCCGCTCTAAATCGAGTTTGTGGTAAGGTAACCCAAGTACGCTTGAGACGAAAAAAAAAACAGTTTACGAAGCATGATTGAGTTTCAGGCTATCATAAAGGTAAAGGTAAAGTCTACTTGACCGTACCCCCAACTGGGAAACCCGTATGCACTGGTTTGTGCTGCAGATATAGACCAACAGGCCCCAGACGACAGATTGTCTAGAGCTATGGCCCCAGTAGCGGAAGACTCCATGCGACAATATCAGTGACTCCCAACCCTCCCCTTCCTGGGGAAGGTCAGTAAGCCCACAGCAGTATGGAGACCGGATGTGACCGATCACATCAAGCGCCGCCAAGAAGATGCCCAGCTGGGAACGAGGCACGAACCAGCGACCTTGAGAGTCAAAGTCAGACGCTTTAGCTTGCTGCTGCTACTGCGGGTCATGAGCAGCTTCTTCAGTTATCGCCTAGAACTTAATTCCACGGGGCGAGACCAGGACTTCTGCCTGAAGTGTCGGACCAGTGGGTATGTCTTCGATCGACTTTGACGAAATAACTAAACGACCCGTAGGTCTCCTAATGCCGGAGTCTGTTTCTCGTTGAATTATTTGGTACATGAATTAGAGTGTACTCTCTTCATCTCATAATGAGTACCAATAATTATATTCTCTCGTTCTCACAATCAACTGCGCTTACTGGAAGATCTGGTCACCTTAACCAAAGGTTTTCTGTGTGCAGAAAGGTTTGTAATTTTCATTTGCCCTCTCCATCCTTCTTTCATTTAATTCTATGTTAATTTCTTTGCGTGTAGAAACGCCCTGAAGTAATTTCTCGACTATACCTTGCGATCTATATGAACTCCCTCCATTCCTTTTATAATTTATTTCAGTGTTAATTTCTCTATGTTAGAAACTTGCCAAAACAATGTTTTCCATTATCTATAGCGATCTATTTGGCCCTCCTTTTTTCAGCTTAACTCCGTGTCAATTTCTCTGCATTTCTCTGCCTGTATAAACGCGCCACGGCATTTTTTTATCATCACTTAGGAGTTTCATTTGCCCCCTCCATTTCATTGTAATTCAATTCCATTTTAATTCCCCTACGTGTAGACACGTGCCGAAACAATTTCCTCGATTATCACTTGCGATCTTCATTTGCTCGCTCCATTTCATTTTAATTTCTTCGGAGCGCAAAAGATGGCGTCAGCTCGGGCATATTCACCGCTCACCAGTCGCGCAGCGGCTCGATTAAACAACCGCGAGCACACGAATGTTACGGCGAGCGGACGTCATTTCAGGAGCGATCGAGCGCGATGACGAGAGAACGAATGCGCGCTCTTCTGCTCCCCGCCGATGCATTACAGCGATGAGGGGCAGCGCTCCGCCGCCTCGACCGCGTCCAAATTTACGTTAATGAAGCACAACCTGAACGACGCGTCCGACACCTGCGGCAAATGCAGTGCTAGCGAGAATTTTGTCGCGATGGAAAAATATTTAACCCACCGTTCTCTTTATAAGAAGTTAAACGTAAATATTTAAGCACCGACTTCGACAGGAGAGAGAACTTTGACGTGGGAAAAATATTTAACTCTCTGCCGTCCGAGTTGTAAGTCATTAAACAAAATTTAATGAAACACCAAATGCGATGCGTGTGAGATTGTAATTACTTATACTATACTTTTTAAATTTTTATCATTCTCATTGGCCACTTCACTGTATGGTTCATCCCACGTGATACGTATTTTATAGTGTTATTCATACGGGAAAATCAATGTCAAGGACCTAATCTCGCCTTTCCCGGAGCGGTAACACTCTATATAGATAAGGATGATATACTACGATGAACCATGCATTGAAAGGTGAAGTCATTCCTTAAACTTAATTCGATTATCGAGCCGTTCAGGTGATGAGCATGAGAATGTAATTTTAGATATATATTTAGCCCATCATGGTCCACAGTAAATCTTTATAGCTGGCATTAAAATTTAATCTCGTAGGAATGACATTTTCCTCATGTCACACGTGAACACCGCTGGCGGTGGAGAGATAAACACCACTTTCAGCAGCAACAGTCTTGTGACTGAAGTGGTGGCATTTTAGGAGCCGGGGTCGAGCTCCGAGCCAGGTGAGCGATTTTTATGGCGCACAGTGAACTAAGTCAGAAAAGTTGCTTGGCCTGCACAACTACCGTGGAGCACTTACCTTACCCAGAAATGGGAAGGTTGGAGGTGCAGGAGGTTGAACCTCCCGTCGATGGCGCCATAGTTCTTGATGATCCGTGGTCGACTGCAGCGGTACTTAGTCCTCTGGGGCCAGTTGGTCTATATATGCAGCACGAACTAGTGCGTGCGGGTTTCCCCAGTGGAGGGTGCAGTTAAACTGACTTTGTCTTTACCGTTAACACTATTGAGAACGTTCCCAAAAGGTCTTATTGGCCGTCAAAGAGCAGGCGCCTTGAAGGCAGGTTCACATTACAGCCTTTTGGTTTCCATACTCGGTGCTAAGTGTCTCCATACGTGTCTGTATCAGCTTAGGGCAGCAGAGAAGTGCTTAGCTTTCTCATTTCTAATTCAGTCCGCATTTGAAGTTATATTCAAACTTTTAATGGAGGTATTTTAATTCCACTGCCAAACGTCTTAACCCCTTGGTGGTGGAAAAATGAACCAACAAATACACATTACATTATTATACAGTGGGATTTGCATGCATTATATACGATTATTTGTGAGTATTTTGTCTTTTAGGGTAATGTCTCCTTTTTTATTACACGGAGACCCGAAACTGGAGCCAGAAACCATTCGCCTTTCAGTTTACTTTGCTGACGGTAATATCTCCAACTAAACGTACAACTTAAACTTGAGTAGAGATAGGGTAAACTCCCATCTTTAAAATTCAACTACCCAAACTTATAGTTCTTCCATGTTCAAATTTCCACGTTAGTGCAGAAATGGGCATTCTTTTGAATTCAATTCTTTCTTGAAGATTTTGTTACCGTATTCGTTTTGCATCTTCATTTTTCCCTTTGTATCTCGTTTTTCCAAGCATCGAGCTGCTCTTCCTGTCATTCATTTATCTCCAGGTCAAGTTCTCTTTAACCGATGAGACTGAATACGAAGAAGAGAGTTCACATTTTCAGTTCTTTGTTACTACCAAAATTTTATCTGAATTTCAATAGCTATGGTCCGCGGCATGGGTATTCTTTATCTTTGATAGTGTTGTGGCGAATTCGCCAGTGATCTTCATGTTTTGTCGCAATGCCTACCTTCCTATATTGCTGAACATTTATGTTTCTCATCCTGTTCTTGGAGTGTTGCATGGATTGTAACTTTTGCTGCAAAAAAATTGGAAAGTTAACAGCGCTTGCATTCCTCGCTTATTTAATGACAATTGGCCTGGGCTGTTCAGAAATGACTGTAGAAAATACTATCTTCAACGAAATACCCGTTGGTTTCATTCCTCTGCCTTGTTCCGCTTACGGTATATCTTTACCTTTTCCTCCGTTAATTTCTACTCAATCTGCACATCATGGACTTGCAACAAAACGGTTGCAGTAAGAAGAAAGTACCATATAAGTAAATATACCGCTGTCGCCCAGTCTCTGAATAGGGATTTGTCATGCATTAGTGCATGGTGCTCAGCTTGGAGTATGAAGCTGAATGCCAGTAAGACCAAGTGAATGATTATCAGTCGGTCTCGGACACTTAGTTGTGTTCTTCTGTCCCTGCTCTCAAAGTCTTTAGGAGAGAAACACGTGCTGCGGTCAGCGCGCACTCTTTCACATTGGAGGATATTGGATGTCGAACTAATCAGTTCGGTCGGTGCTTGGTACCCTGGTCTGTTGGGGTTTAGAATTCTTTGCCTACATCGGCTTTCGGTCGTGTTGGCCTGCAGGCGTTTAAAATAGCTGTTAATGTTTTTTTGCTGAATTTATTTTAGCAGCGTTTCGGGCTTCCCGGTGTTGCTAAGTGCTTCATCTGCGTTGTATTGCCTGTCCGTGGGAGCTCGAGCGTGAAATTTTAATAATAATCTGCATTCCTTTGCTTTCAAAAAGTTGGCAAAGCCATGGGATCTATGCAATTTAGCAAATATATTTTCTTCTATCTACTCGGATCCAACTATAATTCGTTTCATTGACAATGGTTCTCCAATGCATTTGCATATTCTATACGTTAAGGCGGCAATTGATGGAGTGAGCCATTACTCTCTGCTTAACTGTATGCTGGAGAAACAAATATCTCCTTACGTTGTAAAAACGTTCAAGTATTTAGTCCAGTCCCAGAAATGCTATGTAAGATGAGGGCTGAAATGTCATCAGCTTTTGGCACGACTAATGGTATGAGATGAGGAGGCTCACCCTCTCCTATTCTGTTCAATAACTTGTTTGACTGTATCCGCACCAAACTGAATGTAGCTGGAGTAAGTTGTCATATTGACAATAAAGCAATCCGTAATTACCCTTAGTTTTGCCGAGGACATGGTGCTTGACTCTCATATCCTACCAAGTTACAAAAGTTGCTCACAATCTGCGAGAGCGAAGCGAATAAACTTTGTATTGAATACAATCACTAAACACAGTATTCATGTATATTAGGCTTAGGAGAAGTAGCTAACCTGGTCGTGAACATTCTGTTTTCAATGGTGTGGAGCTTACGTATGTAAACAGCTTCTCCTATCATAAAATCACTGACGATTTTCGTGATAAGCAACACATATGTAGAGAAAGACACGCAAAAGCTCCATGGAGTTGGTAACACGTTCATTCGGAAATTCGAACATTGTTCTGAATAGGTCAGATGCCAGCTGTTACACATCTATCGTTATCCCCTGTACTGTAACTTGCTTTGGCGTCACTTAAAAAATAAATCCACCGTGCACCTGCGCGTTAATTAATATGCCAAGGTGTACTAGTGCGAGTCTAACAGTTGCTAAAAGTACACTGATTGTCTCAGTCAGGACCAGGAAATTCGACTTGAACCTAAAAATCAAGACTGAAAACTCCAACAACTCGCTACTAAATGTCATCTGTAGTAGCCGTGACTACAAACGATTTAATAGGTATTCACAATAGTAGCGCATACTGTTGCCAGACGGAGGCCAAGCAATGGAGCGTAGCGAGATGTAGAACGTAAAACCACTGCGATATATTCTTTATTTTATTTGCAACCTACAAACTCGAGTACAATGAGAGCGCATACCTCCGCCACTAAGGCAACGCTAACAAAAAATTCAAATTGGCTTTGAATCCATGAGTTTCTTTGTATCAACTGCAAAATCTAATCATTTGTGCCTTTTAATAGCATTAAAAGTTTCTGCTTTTTTTAAGATCAGTTCACAACTTTTTGAGTTAGGCTGCAAACAAACATCATTGCAAACATAAGTCAAACATACAAATGAGCCAACAGATCTGCACCAAAATTTAATTAGTTATGTCTTTTAACATTATTAACAACGCCAGTAAATTTCATAAAGATCAATTAAAAACTTTTTGAGTTATTACGCTAACAATCATAGAAACAAACAGAACGAAAAACAGACCAACAAACAAACAAACAGATTATCACAAAAATTTAGTAATTTATTCTTCTTGATATACTAACAACTAATGTAAATTTCTTAAAAATTTGTCCATAATACCTGTAAGTTTCGTCAAAATCCTTCCATAACTTTTTGAGTTATCTTGATGACAGACAGAAATACAGATAGACAAATAGACTGACGGACAGACAGACAAACCAGACGAAAACATAACCTCCTTGGCGGAGGTAATAAGCTACATTCTCTTGTGCACCATATAAAGTATAATAGAGTTTCTTATATTTCCATGAGTGCTTGATAAAGTTTATTGTTATTATTATTATTACCAGCTGGAACCTGTGGAAAAGTCCACAGATCAAAAGTACTGTTCTTCAGTGATATCTCAGACTCGTATCATCCTAATTTTCTCCAATCAAATGCTGGCGGAACTTGTGGAAATTCTACGTAATAGAAGCATTGTTCTTCAATTAAGATCCCTATGGACTCGTATCATGCGTACGAAAAGCGAAAAATGTTCCATGTCAGGAATTCAATCATCCATATGCCTTACACCTGAGAACAGTAGTTGCTTAAACTTCCCAAGTTGTATCAAGGATACCTCAAAGACACCCTAATTTTCCTCTTTCTGAGACTAATGAGAGCGCCACAATCGTGCTGTAACTAACGAACTAACGGAGGGACAAATACAAATATAAAATAGATTAAACTGTGTTACGTTATAAGGTGGGAGTAGCAAGTGTACTTCTCCATAGAAAAAAAATGACGACTAGGAAGCAGTGTCGACGGCTCACTCAGCTCTTCGTTGTTGAGCCCTTAGTAGCGATTCTGCTGTCGATGACGACCATAACACGGACACTCTGGATACATACCTCAGTCATCCTAGCAGAAGTAACGCCTAATATCACAAAGCTACAGATTGCGACTGTGCTTGAATTCTTCATTGTCCGAAGCGAGAAGCGTAACAATCTACACAGTCGCCTCCACACTTAAGTGGTCTCTTCACGTTCAGCTTAGAGCTTCAAGTGCATCCGTCAACCTAGTTTAAAAGAGATTTAAAATAGAGAAAACGTAGAGAAAAACTGACTTTCTATAGGAAAGGATCCCTGGCTGAAGGACCCTTGTGTCGCATCAAACGATGGTTGAAGCATGTTTCATCTGCCTTCATCGCTGTGGGGTTGAATTAAGCTAACTTCTTGTGCTCTTTGAAGTTGATAGCTACTGTTCATCGTTTGGACCATGGAATTTACTTAGCACTTTTTTTATCTACTTCTATAATTGTTCATGCGAGGATTGATTTTCCGACTATCTTTTGCTCGCAGAGGAGAAGAAATGGCTGCAATAGCATTCTTTTTATGGTTCCATGCTTCCGTCCATCCATCCAAGTGTCTCTCTATACGTTCAGTGCTCGATAGGAGAAAATTAAGCTATTCAACTTACGAGCAGCTCTGATTTTGGCTGGAAGGAATTTCAATCATAGCTGTGCTTCTCTAGCTTCTTGTAAGAATTTTCTGTCAGTTTCGAAGCAACTCTAGACATGAGGATCATATTTAGAGCCATTCATTTTTTCACGCTCTATTATGTTCATTTTGCTGGTGACGTACTACACTGTTAATAGGGCCAGATGCATACTAGGATATGGTATGGAGCTCAGAGCGGGCAGCATTGGACATCTCGACACAAAAGTATTTCTTGAAGGGAATGTGCGATGTTTATATAATACAGTGACAGCTCGAGAACAGAGGGTTATGATGCTGCCAGGGAACAAAAGTAGCCGCGTTTGTTGTACTATGCCGTGGAACCAGAGAGTGCGTCTACGGCGTTGATTTTCGAACGTCGCTCCTTTTTATCGATTGCAACCCATCGTTTGGTAACAGGGTATCCTCAATTCAATCAATTCCTTCTCCACCCATGGAGATTTATACTGGCCACCATAATATGCCGTCGCAACATGCCGGCCTGGGCTTAACTTTCAGTAAACGGGAAGGAATTATGTTTCGGCGAACTCATGTGGGCTCTGTAAATCTCTTATAGTATTTGTTGACTCCCAATCTGAAAGTGCCAGGTGCAGTAAAATATTAAATTACTGATGTGTTTATACTTCATCCAAGCTCTGCAGGGTGGCGATCTATCGTTAGACCAACAGCTCTCCCGACACGCAATATTCAGTGACCGGTCGTGACGGCAGGTAGACAAAAATGAATCATCTCCGCATCGCAGTCTGCTTTATTATAAGCTTGTGCCGGGAGTCGGGAGGTTGTGCTTGCGGCACAGTACTGTGTTGTGTAGCTAGTGCATTAAACTAAGCAGACAAATTATGGGCTACAGATCAATATCCACGGGTCCCTTGAGTGCGCAAAAAAATCGGATAAGCCGACAAAGAATTGAAACGTGTAAGATTATAAAGGGCTAAACACTATGTAAACTGTGAGGAAAACAGCTTAGAAAAGGCGTGCAAAACATAAGAGAACAATACAAGAAGTACCGTCGCATTATTATGTCATTATCCAGACACGAGTGAATTCTTTAACTAACAAACAGATGCGTGATTTACAGGTGACATCAGAATACGAAGAGAGGTTAGACGAGGTGTATGATAGACGGACTGCGTCACGGCAGACACTGTTAAACAGCGGATATTAGTTTAAACGGGGTTTGTTAAATTAAAGGCACAACCTCAGATCAAAAAGGAAAGTGAAAACATTAATTAACCGTGGAATTTCCACGGGCCCTCTAGTTTAAATATATATAGAAACCCATTTAAAAATCAGTTTTCATTATAATGTTTCGATAAATATTAGGTTAAACTGGCAGAAGCAATGGTTTCATTAATTAGTAAGGCAAGTAGTTTGCATCGCCATGATATAAAATAAGGCAGAAACTAATTATTTAGACAAATCCCTGTTTTCTTCCCCTGCACCTACTAACAGTCACTGCATGGCTATCAAAGCAGTTACAGTCCATATAGATCCGATGTGTCTTTCATCCTCTCTCTGTAGAATACTTTTATCTCTTTTTCTACTCTCCTTTAAAACTTCATATCCATTTAACGATCAAAAGATTAAGGGAGGCAAGTTCCTCTTCAGCAATACCGTATCGATCAAAACAAGACAACCTTCAAACCGCAACAGAAATTTATTGAGTGCTGGGGCTCGAACGCAAATTGGTTCATATTTTGAGTCCAGCAACGATATGAGAACTGGAAATTTAGTACACTGAGATTGGCTTTGACATGATTCGAGGGAAATTGGAGCATATAGCAAAGAAGTAACTAACAACACGTGTATTATTATAGGATGGGATTAGTGCTACAGTGAACGGTATCATAGCAAATCCTGTGCCACTAGCTTTATTAGAAAAAAATATACCGCGCGATGTCACGTTTATGACGTCAATCAGCCCCAGCAGTGACTGAAGTGCGGCAGTGGCAGAGTTTGGTCTGTAAGTCTTGCCACGCCAATATGTATATTACTTCAGCATTCATTAACTTTGTTAACGTTACAATTCATAATATTAACTATCTGAAACCTGTGGAAATTGCACAGAATACATAAAAGCACTGTTCTTCAATGATATCTCACACCCGTATTAATCTAATTTTCCCCTACCTAACACTGAAGGAACCAGTGAAAATTTTACGAAAGGAATGCATTGTTCCTCAATTATGATGCCTTCGGATCCGAATCATACATATAAAGTGTGAAAAATATCTCAAGTCAGGCAGTGAATCTTCTACCTAAGACCTGCGGGCTGTAGCAGCTAAAATTTAAACTTGACTCCTTCTGCTATCGGTTCCTTCCCAAGTCGAATCAAGGATACTTCATGTAGACCCTAATTTCCCCTATCGAATACTGATGAAAACATCACGGTCGTACTAACTAATTATCTAACTAGCTAACGGAGGGACAAGCAGAGTTATTGTATATATGAATTATAATTTTTCGCTGTTGGAAAAAGATGGAGTGGATGGATTTTACGAACTTTCTCGTCACGCGAAATAGATGTAATGCTCACACTATGGAAGCAATTAATCCTTCCGAGAGTAGAATACTGTTCCCCACTTTGGA
>LQNS02278097.1:28810847-28831738 GCA_001587735.2 Parhyale hawaiensis | reverse complement strand
CCATACCTCTGCTACTGTTGATACGGTGATCCACAAGGACGCAGTTGTCTCCCATACCTCTGCTACTGTTGATACGGTGATCCACAAGGACGCAGTTGTCTCCCATACTTCTGCTACTGTTGATACGGTGATCCACAAGGACGCAGTTGTCTCCCATACCTCTGCTACTGTTGATACGGTGATCCACAAGGACGCAGTTGTCTCCCATACCTCTGCTACTGTTGATACAGTGATCCACAAGGACGCAGTTGTCTCCCATACCTCTGCTACTGTTGATACGGTGATCCACAAGGACGCAGTTGTCTCCCATTCCTCTGCTACTGTTGATACGGTGATCCACAAGGATGCAGTTGTCTCCCATACCTCTGCTACTGTTGATACGGTGATCCACAAGGACGCAGTTGTCTCCCATACCTCTGCTACTGTTGATACAGTGATCCACAAGGACGCAGTTGTCTCCCATACTTCTGCTACTGTTGATACGGTGATCCACAAGGACGCAGTTGTCTCCCATACCTCTGCTACTGTTGATACGGTGATCCACAAGGACGCAGTCGGCTCAAATACCTATGACATTCGCAAGTTTTCCAATAGCATGCTAATGCTCCACTCATCTGATCACTGTAAAGTTAGCGGAAGTTTCGACCGACCTCCGAGTTCCTTCATAGGATTCGAACAAAAGTTTATATGAGTCGAGTTCACCTGATGAAATTACGGCGCCTCTCACGCATTTCAAAGGTTTTAACGTGTATCGTGACTTCGATTTCGTGTCTTCTGTCGTCGATGCCAATGATTTTCGGCTATATATGTGCGACTTTATGCTCAATTTTAACTTAGTTGTCAATAGTTTCAGTGAATATCATGATTATATTTGCTGTTGTGTATCGTTATATTGATGATTTAAGAAAATATCGTGACTGGATTTTCATATTTACCGAATATATCGATGGTTTAATTTTGCACCGGGACTTATTTTATATTCTAGGTGTTATCTAGCTTTGATATCGTCGGTTTAAGAAGGTGTAATCGTTGGTTTAAGGGTGCATATAATGACTATTTTTGCGTTGTCTGTCGGTGATTTGATGGTTTGAGGGTGACCTGTGACTCTTGCTGCATGGACTAAGTGGATGCTATGGAAGGCGTAGGAGTGTTTTGTGACCATTCGGTATTTTTTATCGTTGACTTAGATGATTTAAAAGTGTCTTGTGACTTTTATTGTCGTCATCGATGCTGTCGATGCCTTAATTAAAGTACATGTGACTTTAAGGCTTATATTTCTACCAATGATATCGATGACTTAGGCCGAGGATGGCCAATTTAATGATTTTCGGAGCTTAGCACGCGACAAAATTGCACATCTAGCGGCACGTGATATTTCCTGGGCGACAGTGTTTTTCAACACTAAAATATAAAATATTATGGATATGGAACTAAAATGTCATGAAATTTACCTCATGATTATGAAAATGCTTCAGATTTGAATCTTTACAAAATATTGCTTATGAATTCAGGCAAAAAGAGAGTTCAATTTTATTTTTGCAATTCTATTTAAAGCTCTTTTAAAGAGATTTTGCCAGCTAACTTTGGCAACACTGTTTGGGACTCGGTGCTCCTCTGACTCTTGTGGTGAGAGATCGGACTGTGTCACAGCTGCAACATATTTAACGGTCCAAACCATAACAGTCAGCTTTAGTATTTGAACGGATTCTGGTTTGTAGGTTAAACTTAAGGAATTCTAACAATTAGCTTATGCTAATTTATCGACTATTGCTCCAGGGGATTTGGGAAATGCCCCATCTGGACGTGTCACATTTGCTGGTTCTATTTTTCAATGCTGTTTACAATGCCATCATCATCAACAAAAGTCGAATTCTACCTCATTATGTAACCTATCTAATCTAACCTAGCTTGTTCTAATATAGCATAACCAAACAAAACTTAGCCTAACCTAGTCTAACCATCCTCACCTAGGTGAAGTTAACATAGTTTAATGTAACTTAATCGAACCCAGCCCAATAAATTTGGCCTACCCAGTACAGCTTAACCTATACTAATCTAGCTTAACCTAATCTAACCAAAGCTAAGCTAAGCTAACCTGGCCCAACCTAATATAAGCTAACCATTACAAATCTAACTTAACCTTACCGATTTCGTAACGAGATTTTATTACCATAATATCCCCCTCGCGGTCCCTAGCAACACCCCGATATTGCGGACAGCAGAAGACCGTCCAAAAATCCAGAAAATATCGCACCAAAGTCGCTGCCTGCTGTAATAACTGTCATCTCTTGCCACCGCCACCCGCCGGGGGCAGTGGAATGAATCATTGCAGTTGTTATAAGAGAAATCCAAACCTTATGACGCAGAGACGCAATACACGTAAAAGCATTTAAGCTCGCAATGTATATCATGATAACTAACTCTCTCCTGCGTCCTATATCAGTGTGGGAATGGGCCACATGCTATTGCAAGATTTTAGCCTAAATTGATATTTGTTGCTAGTAATTGTATTCACGGTTTGCGAGATTTTAGCTTATTATCATTGTCGCTTTCTTTATTTGTATTATTATGTAGATTTTCAAAATTTGTGGTTTTCGTTGTTAGAAATTTTGAACAGAGTTAGCAACGAGTTCCCAGGTCTCGACGTGTCATGTGTGGACCATGAACCTAAAGTATTTTTGTCTAATGTTTTCGATCAAATACCAGTTAATTTGCCCTACCGTAACCTAGACCAGATCTGCCAGGCGTTGCTGCCGGAAGGCATCGGCTATAACTGTGTTCCACACGTTGTACATTTTCAGTTCGGTAACAGTTAATGCGCTATACCCTTTCCCTGTTCAGAAGTCCTAGTCACAGACTACAAGGAACTTCTCCTTAGTAAAGTATCTGCGATCATTGTGTTACATGCCTGCTGTATTATATCATGCTTTTGGTATCGGTTACTATGCTCTACTTTTTCCCTTTCCAGAAATCCTTGACACGATCTGCAAAGAGTTTCTGCCCCGTAACGTCTCAGCAATCATGTACCTCTTCAACACGGAGCAGTTCGGCCGCTCGACGGCATCCGTCCAGTATTTCTTCCAGCTGGCAGGCTACCTCGGCATCCCTGTCATCTCCTGGAATGCCGACAATTCTGGACTTGAGAGGGTAAGTTCAGCTGTGCCGTCAATATTCGCTCCTTAAGTCGAGCCTCTGGTTGGAGGACGCACTTCCTTCCTCTATTTCAATCACCTAATGTAAATCTGAACATGAGACGTTCCGTGCCTATCGTTTAACAAGTGATGAGCATTTCCGCTCCATTGTAACTGTTTGCTGTTACCTGAATGCGAGATGTTGAGTGTTTCATATTGGAAGAGTGAGTGTTTCCGCTCCGTTGTAACTGTTTTATGTTACCTTTTTTGAGTCCATGAGTACCGGTCTCTTCAAATCTCAATGTTTCCTTCCCGTGAGAGTCAAACATACTCGTGTTTGGTCGAAGAGTTTGGTTTTGTTATCAGTGTAATTTTCATAACTCGGTGCAATGTCTGAAAATTGTTTCAGACTCTAAAGCATTTTCTAGATCCAAATGACGCATTGCTAAGGTTGCCTTCTTTAAATAAAAAAAATAGCAAATAAGTAAGTGCATCAAAAAAATATTAACTATCCATATTGCATCTGGGTACTCATTTTCAGTAGCACTTCCATGTTGCCAAAAGTATAAATAAAGGGGCAGTAAAAAAGTAATTGAATAATAGAAGTATCGGCAGGATATTCCGTGCTAAATGTTCAATTTGTTTCTTGGTGCTGTTTTTTTCAGCTGCTCTTGGGTGTTGTAATAAAAACAGCCGTTGCAATATGTCTATTCTTTTACTTTTATGCATACCAGCTCTGCAAGAAGAGCCAGGGTGTAGTTCATTTTTAATGCCATCTTATTTACTTCAGAAGCTTTATACAATTTATTTCTTTTTTGTATTAAAAACCTACGCACCGAAAATTCTCTACCGAAATGCTCAACTAAACACAAAAAAAGTTCCTCGTATTAATGACAGCATATATATATATAAGTAGATTTCTTAGCACTGGAAATATAGTTCTTTCGTGTTGGGATATTAGGTACATCAACTTGAAAGTTCACTGTGTGTGCTATGTTTAGTATGAAGGACTTTTTTCATTGGTTCTCACAACCCAGTATCGAAAAGGCAAATGAAATACGATAATAAAGAATGTTAAGGTACAAGTAGTCCTGGACCCCTCCTAGGTTTATGCAGTTTATGATTTGGGTCCAAAAGTTTACCTTCAAGGAATACTCAATATATGCATGTCCCTACATCGAGTACCTGAAAGTAAAAATTTTAAAACCTAGATAATAAAATGGCACAAAAGAAAGGGGTCTACATTGAGGACGAAATTTGTCCATGAGAACATAGCATGATGCTCGTCGCGTCCCGTCGCTCCATTTCGAAAAGTTTCAGAGACGCGGTAAAGAAAACATAAGGTCCTGGAGATTCATAGCCCTAAACTTGTCTTACGTCACACAGATAAGCACATTAACAACTAGAACGTACAGTAATAACTACTGCATCGTGCTCATTACCGCACTTCGCACAGCGTCAAAAATTTCAAATAGATGCAATAAAGAAATAGAACGTATGAGGGAACTTGCGTTACCCTCAGTATCGCCAGTCGCGTGCCCTCAAAAATAAACAAGCAACAGCTACAAAGCTGAGGAAAACACCAGCGTGGACTCATGTCGAGCTCTGTAGCAGAGGGTCACAAATCTTCGCAAAAGTAAGAATATCTTCCATTAGCAGGCGAGCAGCAAAGGGACTCCGTAATTACGATGTAAAATGCAGCGCAGCTGCTCACTCGACTGAACATTACGGTGCTCTGGGCCCGGGACCAGACTACGGAGAGGGCGCGTGCCACAGTGTGACTATATTTTACCAAATTAGATCAAGTCTACTGCAAAATATTTCTATACGTTATGCAATAAGATTCAAATAGCTATCTTCAGAACAGTGATAATCATCCCTGGGGACACCAGCTTGGGGTCTGTAAAGCTTTTATTGAACTAATACTAGATATTTCAGTTTGTTATTGCACATCAATAACTACAGACATACCATAATATTCTAACTAGACATCAGTTTCCTTTCCGTACGAATAACAGTGGTTGTAACGCGACCCAATGTACGTTGGGGGCGTCAAAAGCATCCTTCTCAGTACTGCTAGTCAAACTTTGTGTAAAGTCCAAGTGACCTGAAATTTAATTTTAATAAAAGTTTACAAGTTAATACTATACACTATAACACGTTCCGTTTATCTTCTCAATAAATACTTCAAAAAGACTCCTAATATTTGTTCATAAAACGAGTTCACGACGCAACTTCAAAGAGCGTGCGCTGCACCACTTAATACTCATAGATAACTTTCACTAGTAATCATCGTCAGTCTCCTCACTAGATAATTCACTAGGTTACCAAAAAGACTTTTTTAGGTTCTCTGTAATTTCTTAGCAGATTGAGGATGATTTTACCAGGTGAATCCGAAATATGCATCGGTCTCTCTCGAACAAGTTAAGTTTTTCTTTTCAGCCAATTTGATTTTTGAAACCTGCAATATTCTTTCAAATAAATCCATTATATAAGGTAACATAAAGCGTCCTGTCGTCTTTCTTTTAGACAATTTACTGTGATAACCGCACGAATCTTCTTAGTTCCCTGATTTTTTTTTTTTTTTCAACCCTAAAGGTGCAGGTCCTATCTAAAATTGCTTTTACAAACTAAAACTTCTCTTCTACACAGTTTGTTAACAAAATTTTACAAAAAAGCATAGCAGACATTAAACGATGTAATATAAGTAAATTACATCTTATATCATCATTATTCAACATTTTGAGCTTGAACTCGCATTTATAGCACACTGCGGTCTCACGTGTATACAGGAATCGTGGATACTTAGTGTACCTGGATTGTCAACTGTTGTATGTACCAAGGAAAAGGCCGCCACCTTCAGATTAACAGAAACAAATTACTGCGGTTAATTGAAGAAATTCTCCATCACAATTTTCACCTCTGTCAAAATTGTGTGTAGGGTATACGGTAATAGTACACAGCCATGTCAACAAAAACGCTAAAAACAACATGCGGTCGTATCTCAAAAAGTTGACCTGATGGAGCGAAACGACTGTGATTTTGAGGCTGCAGCACCACAAAATTATTTTCCTTAATTCGATGCAATTCCCGATGTAATAAATTTGCGGAGGACGAATGTACTCCAACAAGAGTTCCCATGAATTAATACAACGAATGCATAATGTACAGTAATGTATCCAACTTTGCGTTCAATAAAGTAAAAATAAATTGAAGGTTAGACGTCATGCAGAGTAATGCCTTCTCATTCACTCATTCCTTCTAATGAGTTTTTGCCCGAAACATCTTGTGAAAGGTGCAAAATATTTTTATAAGCCACTGGCCAGGGAAAGCTAATGTCCCAAAACATCAAATGCTTACGGATCAAATGTATGCGTGACCGTGATTAAAACTGAACGTGCTGATGCATCACACTTAAAAATACGTCTTCATAAATGTAATCACACTGAGTATTAAAAAAAAATTTCAAAATTTTATCACTGGAAGTTACTTAGTCTTAATATTGCAATAAAGGCCGAGATTCTAGATAGTTTTTTGAACGAAGAAACAATGTGCAAATCAAACCATTGTTAATAAAACGGCCACGCAGTCTGAAGTGCAGCAAAGAACGTTTCGCATGTTCGGATCTTGTGGACAGTGGCAGTGATATTTGAATGAGTCACGAACTCTCTCAGGTTAGTGCATTAAGGGGTTAACGATATGCATGACAATAATGTCATCTTTTTTGTCGTGTGTACTGTAAATACACAAGCGAGACTTTTTATCTATTCGAAGTGTGATGAGTTGGCTGCGCCATGAGCGCCGTGCGTAACTTAGGCACTTGTTACAATATATCTTGCACCGAGTGCCACTTCGGAAACGAATGTTGCTTTCCCCCTAGTCTTGACCTTCGGCATTCTCATGAAAAAATCTATGTTAGTTCTGGTTTGGATTGAAGTTGTGCATGTCACTGAGTGAAAGTTTAATTCTCCATCGGTTAGGCTGAATCTGTTAGCTACTTCCCAAGAGAGCCGTTCTGTCCCGTTTCAAATAGAGTTATTATTCCAACAAATTAAGCTTAGCTTAATGGACTGCATGGCCTAATTGTGGATACGCTTAAGACAAAAGGACTTGAATTGTTGAAATGATGGAATGACGAGCAGTGATGACTCACATGACCTTTCTTGAGCTGTTTCTGTGCCTACAGTGAATTTAGCGACTATATATTTTTAAAAAGGAAGTGCATATAAGCTTAGGTTAAGTAAGACGAAACTCGGCAAAGTGCAACGGTGTTCGAACACTGTAATGTTAGGCTAAGCGAAACTTAGCGTTGTGTAGCTCTTCTACAGTATTTATGTTAGTTTACGCTAGCTGAACCAGATGAAACTAAGCAACTTATAAGGAAGATCACTTATATGAGCTACACAAGGTTGAGGCTAAGCTAAGCCATGCCAATAACTTCCATGTTGTTCACGATCATCAGTAGTATCAGACGGCCTACCTCTCGCGCTAGAACAAAGGCGGCCACGCCAAATTTTTACCCAAATTACTCCATACTTAGCTTGCTTCGTTAAACATTCAGTCGCTATATTTCAGAGAAGGCTTCCTCAATTTCTTTTGCAGATTTAAGAGACCGTAAAAACGGGGGTATTTTTTCGTGCCGCAAGGGTAGCGCTTCCCAGACACTTAGCTCGTGGAAGTGGGGGTTTGGGGGATTTTTTTAGCTCTTCAGAACCTGATAACAGAAACTGCAGGGCTTCTAAAATCCTTTAGCATTTTTAGGGTATATTCGTAACTCCAAAGTGTCTTGGTGCTGACAAGTGGAGCGATTTCCGAGTGATGAAGTCGATGAACAGAATACAAAATCAGGATTTTTTTAGTTAGATTACATATATACAGGATATCCAGCACTTTTGTTGCCAAACTTTAACATAAGGTAGTGATCGTCGAAATGAACACTGCTTATTCTATGAAGGTATGGTCTAAAATGTTTAGTTAAAGAGTTACAAGGACTTGAAGTTGAACAGTTATTAAAAAAATCGCACACTCTGTTGCAGAGACGCTGCCATCGGTGTTTCGATCAGTGATGCATACACCAGATTCTTCAAATGTCCACAGCAGTAGAAATCTAGGGGCGTAATATCAGGAGATCTTGGTGGCCACGCGAAGGGACCGCCATGGCCAATCCAGCGATTGGGATATCAGGCATCTGCTCACAACCGAGAAGTGTACAGATGCATTTTCATATTGAAAATACATTCCTCTGATGTCAGCTAAACGTACATCTTCCAGTAATTCTGGCAATACTTCATTAAAAAAATTTAATAGCTACATCACAATTTTTGTAATAACTGTCCGACTTCAACTCCTTGTAACTCTTTAACTACGCACTTTAAACCATACCTTCATAGAATAAAAAGTGCTCATTTCGACGATTGCTACCTTAAGTTAAAGTTTGGCAACAAAACTGTTGGACACCCTGAATATATCAATATTATATTTACCCATAAGTACTGCAATTATATAATGAAAAAGCTGCCTTTTAAGTGTTTTAAGATTGCAGTCGTCTAATATTTTCAGTTGTAAATTTCACTATAATTATAAAACTAGGGATTTTAGTAGTTGTAAATCTTTTTTTAATTAATGAAAAAAGGTTTGTTGAGCTGATAACACTATAACATGTGTTTCTCTCGGATCATAGATTTCTTCGAAATATTAAAATGCGTAATTTAAAAATTTTTAGCAACTACGTATAACTTCGTATATTTTGAAAATTTGGTTATCAAATGTGTGTATTCACTGATTTTCAGACGGGATATGTAAGTTTTTTATCTCACCGTCGCAAAATTTAGAAAACGTTTGGACCCTAATATTTTTACTGTTTTCTTTCATTTCTGTATTGTAATTGTTATTAACGTTCCCCGCCTTGTTAAAACTGTCAGAGACTTCAAAAGTTACCACAACACCATAAACTTACTGTTACGCGCAGTAACGAAAGACTGAATTATGTACCATTAATAAATATGTTTTTTCTATGCTCTGCGATCGCGACCCTAACAGACTATATGACTACCCCAGAAGCTGATATAGGGCTTTTGCTGCGGAAACGGCCAAAAATGCTGAGAAATTGGGCGTATAATATACGTCTCTACTATGGAGAAATGGCCACAGTCTAGGTCTGTACCATGAGCCAATTAATTACCTCCGCCGAGGAGGTCATGTCTTCGTCGGGTTTGTCTGTCTGTCTGTCTGTCTGTTATTCTGTCTGTCTGTCATCAAGATAACTCAAAAGTTATTGACGGATTTTGACGAAACTTGCATGGGTTGTTAGGTATGCTAGGAGGAAGAGATGATTAACTTTCAGTGAATATCTATCCATCCGTTTGTTTGTCTGTTTGTTTGTTTGTTTGTTTGTTTGTTTGCTTTTTGTTTGTTTTGTTTTTTATTTGTTCAGCTGCCTATTTTTGTTAGCGCCATAACTTAAAAAGTAATGGAAGGATTTTCATGAAACTTACATGAGTTGTGTTTATTACAGAAAGTAAATGATCAAATTTTTGTTATGTGTGATGTGTTTCTTTGTTCATTTGTTTGTCGTTGTGTTTTATTTTATGTCTGTTTGCGCACTAAATCAAAAAATTATGAATGAATTCTTATAAATTTTCAGAAATTAATAGTAATGTTAAAAGACATAATTAATTCAATTTTGGTGATGATCGGTTGGTCCGTTTGTGTGTTTGGCTTATGTTTGTTAAAATGTTTGTTAGCAGCATACTTCAAAAAGCTACGAACGGATCCACAAGAAAATTACAGACACTGTTAAGACTATCAAACGGTACAAGTGATCATACTTTGGTGTTGGTACAAGAAAATCATGGTTTCAGAGCCTATTTGAATTTTTCGTTACCGCTGCCTTTCTTGGCGGAGGTATGTACTCTCAGAGTGCTCTAGTTACCTCTGCATCACCGTCCGTTGGTGTACCAATCTTTTAGGGCGTTGTCGATTGGCACAGCGGAGCCCAGTTAAATTAGGCTCCCTAGGCCTAATTTCTCAATGCCTTCAGACAGGAGCGTTGGTTTCGTCAATTTGAGTTGTATTGCAGGTGTAAGTGCTACCCAATCACGCCGGCAACGGCCAAAAACTCAATTTCTCGGAGAAGGTTTGAGTTTACAACCGTCTCGAAGGTAATCAGTTCGAGATTAACGCCTGAAAGCCAATTCAAAGTGGCGAAAACAATGCTGGTGTCTTACTCCCCCCTATAAAAAAAAAGTCAATCCTAGTGAGTTTCTAACTTAAGTCGACTTTGTCGTGGCAATCGATCGATACCACTGAACAATTGCTTCATTCAACTGCACCCTCGTACATGAAACAATAAGCTTATATAGTCGTGAAAGTTAATTGAGATGTTTTTCTTAAATTTCGCTGCTTCATCGAAAGTTTTTTACTCTAAGCAATTACTCTCTGCTTTATTAAAAAGAATCACATGGCTGATATATCAACGCAATTATGGGTCCTATTTTCGCATGACTATGTGACTGCTCACTGTTTTATCAAATATAATCCACTTATTGCAAATAAATGCAGACTAATTAATCTGCTAATTGCATTATCAAAATAATGCACTTGCTGCAAATAAGTGCACACTAATTAATTTAAAATTTCACTTTCTGCAAGCAATTGCGCACTGCTATATCAATAATTTTACTTACTGTGAGTTGGTCTAATTTATTGTGTTAAGTGTTTTGTTCACTATCAATATGCACTCTGCTGTGCCAACTTGACTCAGTTCGGACTCACACAGCCCTGTATGGCATGCACCATCATCCGGATGCGACGCAATCTCCCCACGTCGCTGCCGGCTCGCAATTAGCAAACAGCAAAAACGCAGACACAAGCGCTGTTCCCAGTACACGCACGCTTGAGCTACAGCGGCTGTAAAAATATTTACTTGCTCTACACAATCTGTGCAGTAACTTATCAAAACTTTTACCGTCATCTTTGAAGGACGACCGTTGGAAGACATAACATCAGCGTTTGTGCTAGAGTGATACAAGAAGCTGGTGTGCTGTAACTGAAGGACAGAAACCCTTAATGAACTACTCGCAAGTTAAAAAAATGAATAAATATACTAGTCTAGATACTGCACGTTTGCACGTAGCCTACTGTGCCACTCCATGCACTCCGCTTTGGCGAGAATCTTGGAGTGCAACAAAAGGGTTATCAGCCGTGGCCAATTTGAACATAATTATTTATGTAAATTGAGACCTCGTCGCAATTTTTGCAACCACTGAGACGTTGTGCTGGAGATAGTATTCTCATGAACTGCTCAGAGGGACGTAATGGCCATTGTTGCTGACGTAAAAATAACGCTGTCTAGTGCGTGTCGTTGTGTGGTGCACGATACGTTGAAGGATTAAGCAAGTCTGGGATGTGTATATATACAACCGTTAGATTCACAATATGGTTGACAGTCAATAAGCAACAATGGTAAGGTATATAATAAGACATTTCAGTGCTTTTAAACGGCAATGGGAATTTTGACCATGCATTTCACTACCTTTAAAGGACAACGGGAATTTTTAACAGAGCTTTCAGCTCCTTTAAAAAGAAACGGAAATGTACACTATTGTATGGGCTTTAAACAGTGACGGTAGTTTCAAACCTTAAATATCAGTGCCTTTAGAAAGCAACGGAAATTTACACTATAAATTTGAGAGACGGTAAGCAACGACGAAAAAGCATACCTGAAATTTTAGTGCCTTTAAACAGCAACTGGAATTTGCGCCATAAATTCCAGTGCCTTTGAGGAAAAAGGAGAATTTTGATCATGATAAGATCTCCATTGCCCTCTACCAATAACGGGAAATATGTGTATTCTAAATCTCACCTTCATTAATCAACTAAGGGATGAGTATTAACATACCTCAATAATAAAGTTTTATTTTTAACTCTAAATGTCCTCTAAAACTAACCGTGAACTGTTCTCCTTGCGTGCCTCTTACCTGGTTATGTTATAGGATCAGGTAAGATCCTCCTATGTATTCGTTCCGTAGATCCTCATGAGGTATTAATGATACGTTAATAAGGAGACTGGTATCAGCGGCCTAATTTGTTGGTTGCCGACAGGTCAAACAAGCGAGAAAAATCGCAGGGTATTCAGACCTGCGGTTTTTACTCCTATGGCTGAAAATCAAGGCCGCAAAAAAGGCCGCTCATGCCCGCCTCTAATTGAATATTCAGTGGGAACTCTAGCACGTGGGTTGCTCGGGTGTAGATTCACAAAACTTTGAATTAAAATATATAAGTACAGAAGCATTCTCAAAGAGAAACAGAAACATTCAACTACTATACTAACAAGTTCTATATTAAAGAGTTAACAACTTTTTAGCAGTAAAAGTTTCCTTTCTAAATAAATGTCTGCAAAGTGAACGTGTTCTTGCATGTTGTTTTAAAAATTGCTGCCAAAACGTGGCTATGGGTATGCTAATAAAAAATAAGCCGTTTGGAAGTAAAAAAAATTAAAAGAAAACCCTAGGTACCTTTCATACCTGTACCTTACGCGAATCTGTGTTGTGCCCGAGCTGTGCCCTTTCGTCTGGAGTCACCTTTGATTGAAGCTTAAACTATTTGTTAAATCCCAACTAGGGAAATGACGCAATTAGCATACTACATTAAACTATTACCGTACGTTGTCAAATAAACTTCACAACAACATGTTGTTAGCTAGAACAATAGTAGCATCCACCAGGCATACATGTTGTTCAGCGCAATTATGCAAGGTGCTTTCATTGAACTAAACGATGTAAACTAAGACACTTGTGTCAAAACCAGGCCCCTATCCCCTTACCGGCACAAAATACGTTCCTTAACTTGCACGTGAAGCACGAAAGGTTTCAGGTAATGTGCTTCACAGCACACAAAACTAGGTATTTCTCCTCAGTACACAGAAAAGCGTGCTGGTTTGAAATAACACTTTTTTCAGTGTAGAGATAAGTATTATTTGATGATGTACGGTAATAAATCGTTTCTGATAATTGCACAATTTCCGAGTCCTATACCTATTGCTGCTTCCTGGTACTTCGTATGTCGTATCTTCAGTCCCCCCTCACAAACTTCAATTCCTTGTACCTATTTCTTGGTGTTTTTTATATATGGAAATAATAAATAGTAAATCTAGTTTAGCCTCTTCACGCCTACGCTTTTGTAATTGAATTTTTATACCTCACAATCCTTCCCAACCAGTAGCCTTTTTCCCAGGATTGGCACCGTCAATTGGGAATTGATTCCTCTTTTAGCTGGGCAACACCTCGCAGACCACCCTTTACCATCTCTCTGAGTTATTACATTGCCGTCTCCACCCCCTATTGGACGTATAATTTTGCCGTCTGTGCCTACCACCTGACTTATAACTTTACCACCTTCTGTATGCACTGAAAAAAAGTGTTGTCCGAAAACCAGCACCCTTTCTCGTGCACCAAGGCAAATCAGTTTCACTGTTGGTTAAAATCGCTCATTTTCGATGTTCTTTTCTATTGTTTGCTCACATCTGGAACACATGCACCGCTCACATCTGGAGCACATGCACCGCGCACATGATCACTTCCTGCACAAAAGTTACACCAATTTCTTAACAATTTCTTTTTAGACTTCGCCTCCCCTTCCACACATTTATTATGCCACTAATACTTAATTAACGATTTTTCCATCTGTTCACGTCTGGCAATAAGGCTACACTGGGATAAATGTTACTCCCGAACCGGCACTCCTTCCCGTGTAGCTACGGTAAATAGCTGTCTTGCCTTGCTCGTCTAACACGCAAACTGGCGTTATTCTGCTGCACGAGTACGCCAAAACAAGCATTTTCCGACGCTGCACGGAAACTGTGCCGGTTTCGGAACGACATTTTTCTTAGCGTATGTCACGCACTAAATTTTCCCTGTACTTTATAATTTAGACCTCGTAAAATCAGAAGGCAGCTGTATCTGTGTTCGGCGTTCCTTGAAACTGACTCTTCCCTACTACTGTGTATGCACATGCACCAGCTAATTGAAGTTTATAATGTCCAGACTGTTTGTTGCCATTGTTGTCCTTCAGTATTACACAAAGTACTATGTGTTCTATGTTCTCCCTGGCTGTTTATGACCTCCGAACAAACACTATGTTCATAAATCAGTGGTTCGATGCAGGAAGTTCATTTTTAATGTTCATCTTCATTGATATTGTGCAAAGCACTAAATGTTTGATGTTCTCCTGATTGTTCACCTTCTTTCCTTTATTATGCAGAGCACCAAATATTTGATACTTTCTTCACTGTTCACAGTATTTCTAATAGTATGCACTGCACTGAATTTTTTATATTCCTTATGCTGTTCACCTTCTATATCATATTGTGCAAAGCACTCGATGTTCTCCCATATTTTTTTTTACCCTGCATAAGAGTGGTGTGAACTCCCCAGATGTTCAGTGTTCTCCATTACTGTTCTACCGATATTGTGCCCCTGTACCTGATGTTCATACCTTGCAGTACAATGTAAAATGTGTCTTTGCAAGCTGTTTTTTTTTGGGGCTATTGACCCCTAATACTTTTACAGTTCGTAATTAAGAACACCATTGATGGGCGCTTGCGGCCATTTGCGACCCCGACACATCAATAAGGGCCGGAAGCAGTAGACCTAAGATTCCTTGTACTCTTGCAGCTGGTCTGTAAGTGGCCGCAATCGCCCACCTCTAATGAACATTGGATATTCGGTGTACCTGTGACTGCTCGATGTTCTGAAGTTAAACTAAGACAGTAAAAATATTCATAATGATAATTATAGTAATGATGAAAAATATATGTAATATTTATCATTATATGAATTGAATCTTACCACCTACATAGATAAGTATACTGAGCCCTTTGTAACATATCGTGAATATTGCCCGCTTCTAAAGGTAGTGCGTTGGTGGCTCTTTTGTTTTTTTATTAATTAACTCATAATAATCTGAAAATTCGACATAACAAGGGGTGATATCTAACAAAGCTGCATAATTGGTCTTCCTTTTCCCATGTCTCATAATTGCAACATTGACTGTAACTATATAGGTATATATATATATATAAAACGCCTAAGTAAATTTGGATTCCAAGATTTATTGCGCTCTCTGATACAACCTACGGTGGGAAACGCGCCCTTCTTTAATATTTGATATAACCTTGGACTTTAACAATAAATCGATAGGTAGTAAATTTTTGTTTTAGAAATTTGACAATCCATTTAAAATTTGGCATCTGACGCCAATTCGATGCTTCCCGAATTTTCAATAGGTAATTATCGTTACGACCTTTATATTTATTTCATTATTTATGTATTTTATTTATTTTATTTATATAAGTTTAAATATTTGCTAAACATCTCTTACCTACTATAAGCATCTTTAACCCACCCTGCGCCCGCGCACGGAGCAAAGAAATTCAAGGGCGGTTGCAAGCAATGCGCCAAAGTTCATTTCCAAGGAAAAATGGCTTCCCTCATCTCCACACCTTAATTAACTTGATTTCTGCATCTGGCCCATATTGGAGAGCAAGGTTTTAGCTTCCGAATAGGCAAACATTCCCCGAACTATCATTTGTGACATTTGCACGGCGTTCTCCAAGCGTTTGCGGCAGGTTATCGATGCCGGCGGAAGACATATTGAATAAGTCATAGATATTCGGAAAGAACCATAGCTAAATAACATGTTGATCTTGATTTGATTTGTATATTCAATTTATTTAATTGAATCTGAGCAAAAAAATTGTAGCGATAAACTTTGAACGGTAAATTTTTATTTTAACCCTGAGATATTTTTTGTTGTTGTTGTTGTTTTTCTTGCTATTAGTATGTTAATTGGGTCGATTTAAGACAATTTACATTTCTCGTCGCATATGCTTAATTTTCGAGATATATAACTTTGAAGTTCCCATTGTTTCTCTATGGGAGAAAATATCCAGTGTCATTACAGGCTTGCTAGCGACCTAAAAGGAACCTAACAGAACCTAACTATACCTAATCTTTCCTAACCTAACGTTACCTAACATAACCCTTATTTCGCTTGCATGGGATAGCCCGGTATTTTCTCCCTAGAAAACAATGGGAACTTCAAAGTCATATATCTCGAAAACTAAGCATTTGCGATGAAAACGTTATTCATGTACATTGTGTTAAATTGACTCAATTAACGTACTAAAAATAAGAAAAGAAAAATAATATGTGAGTTGAAGTAAAATAATACCATTTTGAACACCCTGTATAAATATATATATATATTCACGTATTTGTTCAATGATTCTATTTTGTCTGTGTCTGCACTTAGTAAGGTTTTTGGCAGAATAAAATATGGTGCTGAAGAGCTGGCATGAAACAAAAACCACAAATGGGTTACAGATATAAACTTATACAGCACAAATAAATACAATCATAACTAGAGAATCCTGAGAGGGCATACCTCCGCCAAGCAAGGCAATGGCAACGAAAAATTCAAATTGGCTCCGTTACCATCATTTTCTTTGTTTCAACATCAAAATCCCCTGTGCCGTTTGATAGTAATAACAGTTTCTGCATTTTTCTTGAAGTCCCATTTATAACTTTTTGAGTTACGCTGCTAACAAACACAATGACGTACATAAGTTAAACACACAAACCGACCAATCGATCAGCACCAAAATTTAATTATCTATTTCTCTGTAAATTCCGTAAAGTTTTATTCAGAACGTTTTGAGTTACTGTGCTGACAAGCATAAAATCAAACACAGGGACAACCGAACGAACGAACAAATCATCACAAAAAAATTGTCATTTACTGTTCGTAATAATGCTAGCAACTCATGTAAATTTTATGAAAAGCCGTCCATAACTTTTTGAACTAGGGCACTAAGAAAAAACAGACAGACAAACAAACAGTTGAATGGATTTCCAGTAAAAGTTAATCATCTGTTACTTTTAACACGCCTAACAATCCCTCTAAATTTTGTACAGATCCATTCATAAACTTTTTCAATTATCTTGGTGACAGACACAACAAAAGCATAACCTCCTTTGAGGAGGTAATGAACCTCTGTCTATCTCAGGTGTTACATTCCCTACCCAAGCACAATTACCGAATTCCCGCGGTATTTATTTTAATCTACCCAAAGAGAACGAGACACTACACACACACTGTGATTCTGTGCAAATCCCTCAGAAATTTTGTATTGGCCAGTAGAATTACTGTACTTTCCTATACTGTACGGTATGGAGTGCAAATTGTTGTAAAGAATATATTGTGCAGTTTACGTCTTGGAATGACCTACAAACCAGTAACGTCTTACAAGGAAAGGCCGTATTGAGCTTCAGTTCGGACGCTCATATATTTTTTAACATTAGTGGCCCGCGCCGTGATCAGATAATGACAAAAAATATTTACTTCAATTAAACCCTATTTTTTTACTTCTCTTGTACATCTATTCTTAGCGATAGCGATCGTCTTTCCTTATTTGAGCTTTTATTCACCTTGCGGAATATGCTATGAGGAACAGATGGTTAACTTTTGGTGCCATAACTCAAAATGTTGTGGACGAATTTTTATGAAATTTGCATGAGTTGTTAGGTATATCATCAAGAGTAAATGACCAATTTTTGTGATGATTTCTTTGTTTGTTTGTTTGTTTTCTTGTTGGTGTCTGTATTCGATTTTATGACTGTTAGCAAAATAACTGAAAAACGCACGGATCTTTATGAAATTTACAGAGATTGTTCTAATATTGAAAGACATAAATTGGTGATGATCGCTTGGTCTGTTTATGTGTCTGACTAACGTTTGTTAGCAACAAAACTCAAAAAGTTATGAACGGATCTTGAAGAAAATTACATAAGTTGTTATTACTGTCAAAAGGCACAAATTATTATAGTTTGGTGTTGATATAAAGGAAAAAAATAGTTTCAGAATCAATTTGACTGTTTCGTTACCATGCCTAGCTTGGCGGAGGTATGCGCTCTCAGAGTGCTCTAGTTATCTAGTGATATCACAAAAACTTTACTTCCCCCCCCCTTTTTTTTTCTACAACACCCACTATAACCTTCATAGACGCAGTAAATAATTAAATAATTTTGTTTAGAAGTTATGCTGAGCTCAGCTTTTTATGTAGGCAATAATACACCAGGTTCTCGTTTTCTCGTTACATGCGAGGGTTACAGACCCGCAAAACCTCACTTATACCGAATCAATCTGCATTATGTAAAGAGGTTACATTCTATAACCCATTTTATACCCCTCTGAGCGTTAAATCCCACATTTTTTATAATATTACTGCACTAAAGTACAGCGAAAACACAACAGGAATCATATCATACGACAAGCCCTATGAAAGACTCTCTAAACAAGAAAAACCAAGATGCTGCATTTTGTCCCATCCTCCCGCACACAGCTCACGAAGAGGATTAGAGCGAATTTTCTTGTATAGTGCAAACCACTGCAGTCACAATGATCCATTCGCATGAGAGCGCATTCACATATAACGAGAACCTGGTGTATACAAAATCTTTCTGATCTACTAAAATGAACCCTAAATTTAGCCATCGTACCAGCTAAAGCGAGCTACTTCAGCATATCTCCGCGTTCCAACAGGGCAAACGCAACATATGAGTACAAGACTACGCATAAATGTTTATAGTGTAGACACTCCCGCAGTGTCGTTACAAAATGGAACCTACAGCATCTAGCGTAAGAAGATTCAAATTTTTCAAGATTGCAAGTAGTCCATTAAGGGTTTTCGTCCTTCAACTGTGACTCTATGGAAGACATAGCTATGATAACCATCGCAACTTCCGACCAATGTGTTGAAGCCTTCTAAACATTGGTATGTTTTTTTTTTTTTTTTTCTATTCTTGCTTTTCGCACAGCTGTGGCATCTAGCGGCTAAGACAGAACACATAAATGCTTGCAGGTATCATGATTTCTAAAAATCTGTATATTTGCCTTAAAGCTTCTATTCCTTCTTGAGTCAACATTAAAAATCTAGCAAAAACGTTCGAATAATGCTGGTTTCAGGTCTTACGTATTCTGAATGTCAGTATCTCTTACAAGTAAATTATTCACAACTGTGTTAGATAGCATATTCCTTTTATAAATTAAATGGAAAGTAATGCTTATTGAGAGCTTCTTAGGCCGCCTAAATAGGCTAGATTAGAGTCCAACAGAACTTAATCATTCCACTTAACGGAGTGATGTCGGTCACAATCCTAAGGCAGTTCTGAATTTGGGTATTTTTTATTTCAAAAGTAAATGTATGTAGCGTTCATTTAGAGCAGTGGTTCCCAAAGTGGGCGTTAGCGCCCCTCTGGGGGCTTTGGCGAGTTCTGAGGGGGCGATGAGGCCAAAAGGGGCGGCAGGGGGCGGTGAGGCTAAAAGGGGCGGTAGGGGGCGTTGAGGTAAGAGAACAGCTAGAGGAGGCTCCAGATTACAATTGGCTTTCACATGCACTGAAGTAAAGAAATGCATCATTGCAATTGCATGATAATGAAGATGAATCTGGTTCAATATATTGAATAAAAGCATGACACTGCTATTTAGCCGAATAGTTAATGTTGTAGAATGCGTAGGCACGTTAATTTGATGCTTCTACACAACAGTTGAGAATGACTTGGCAAGTTAAGGAGCACATTAGTCTACAAACAACTGATCTGCAGTGGCCTCAGCTTTGCTGAGGTTTACGAATGCCGCTTGTTAATCCTTCTGTATGTGCAATAATTCATGTACCAGACGAACAAGCTTTATTCTGTAATTCATACAATTACTACGTGTTCATAACAATTGCATAAACTGTACGGCAAGAAGAACATTACATCGAACTCACCCAGGGATGTAGAGTGCTTGTTGAAACAAAGTTTCGAACCGTTTCAAAACTCTGGGCTTTCGTGACAGTATTAGATGTCTGTAGACCAGCTGCAATGCCCAGCTGATATCCTACGTTTATTAGCCCATGGGAAATGAGTTAATATGTAGCAGAGACCATGTTCAAAATTTACTACTTAGAGTAACTTTTTCATTACAGAAGAGTGTACCCAGCAGATGCCACCAAAAATGACGAGTGTATTACAATGTCGTTCCAAAAGTAATGCGTCATGCGTTAAATTGAAAAAGTTTAACAGCTACAAAGGTGAAACTGGCACCAGTAAAACGAGCGAACATTTCTTCTCCAGAATTTATTTTTCTATGTGTCCCCACCATGCTCAAAGCACTTTTGCCAGCGATAAAAGAGAGCCATGTTGCTTTGGTGGTAAAAGTCAGCACCTGCCAAGGTAATTTTTTTTCACGTCTGCAATTACGGCGTTGTCGCAAAAATGCTCCCCACGTCATGCGTCCTTCCGATATCCAACAAGTGAAAGTTGGCGGCGCCAGATCGGGACTAAACGGTGGGTGAGACACACATTCTGTGGTCTTCAAACTTGCGTGCACTCTGGCGTTATCGTATTGCTGACTAAAGGTTTTTCTTTTGATGCGATTTGTTCAACGTAACGGTTAGAGTTGACTGTCGCCTGTGGTTTCAAGATCGAGGCGCACTTTATTTTCCGGGGTGGTAGCTATGCATGATCGTCCGAAGCGCACTTTGTCAGTTTCATCTCTGTCACCACTTTGAAATCGGCAAACCCATCCCCTAACTGTGCGGACATCAACTGCATCGCCTTCGTAATCGTTCACAAGGCGTCGGTTAATGTTGATTGGTTCAATTTTTTTTTCTGTATGGAGGAATTCATTGACGCATTTTTGCTTTCAACGCACGTCCAT
>LQNS02278097.1:28772853-28797580 GCA_001587735.2 Parhyale hawaiensis | reverse complement strand
GTGGGACACCAGAAACCAAATCCAAAAACTCACTCCTCTTCCCATCAACAACTACACACTGACGTCTGTCAGATAAAAATTGACTAATTACTGCGAGAACTGAACCACCAATACCCATTATATCCATATTTTGCGCCGGACGAAGTGTCGAGCGAGAACCGTAAGGGATGCCCTACGGCACTGTGGGATTTACATACTCCGTAGCCACATCAGCAACATTCACGTTCCGCTATTCTCCAGTGAATAACACGAAGGGCAGCAATGCATATCTACTGCAAAGCTGTAACCACTCTGTCTGGTGACATTAAATAAAAATGATAGGCTCCGTATTTGCGACGCTCTAAAAGGCACCCGGTTAGAGACGTCGAACCGTGGTCGGTCCCCCGTTAAAAGCAGGGTATTCATTTTTCAGGGCGTCCTAAAACGCACTCGCCCCGGCGGAGCTGGACAGTGCGCTTTGAACAGCCTTGTAAAATGAAGCCGTAAATTCTCCAGTTTGGTCTCCAAGTTCATTCTGTCGTAGCCGTTTATCACGCAGATTAAGTAACGCGAAGCAGAAAATTCAAATTCGTCCCTAAGGCAACTGCAGCAATATTGAATGCGAAGCTGTAGCTGGGCCAGGCTACCCTTTAGAGCGTCCCATGAATTTATCGCCCCCATGGGATTGCCGTGAGGAGCTAACGGAAGAATGACTTGGAATCTTTTACTCCTGACAGTTTTTGTGCGCTTGACAGGGACATTTGTGCCAGGTAAAATTTCAGATAGCAGCAGCTATTTTTCTTGCATGACACTGGATGCTTTCGAGTCAGCTGTCGTGCAGTGCATATTTTTATTTGTCAGATACAAGCGACAAGCTGACGCATTTTACATACGTACGTAGTGTGAGCTATTTGAATTTTATTAAGATAGAGTTTATTGCTGACATATACACAATATTCGTTCACTTGAAGGGTAATGTAATTTTTACCAATCTAATGTTCTGCGCCTTGTTTGCAAAATGAAAATTTTTCTAGTATATTCTTGAGAAATGTAATGGTAAATCAACAGACAATTGCCGACCACGGGGTAACAAGAACCTTTTTCTTTCCCTAAATTGCGTATTTCTACAGCAGTTCTACCTTTTATGATGTGATCCTCATCGCTCCGTAATATCAAATACAGAAGTTTCTGCTGAATTCCCCGTTCTTTTCAAACAGAGATTCCAAACACAGTAGTTTCCCTAGCGCGCTCAAATCATTTGCGCTTCTAGATATCAAACGAAGCAATTTCGTCTACACGCCCGATTTTTTTGTTTATTTATTTTTTGGCGTTTTAATACTTATTGCGTGGGATATCTAATCCAGGAGTTTCCCCTCAAAGTTCTGATCCTTTTTGGGTCAGGAATACTATGCATAATTGTCTTTGCTATTCGCTTTAGGATTTGAGAATATAGAAACTTCCTTTGTACCCTGTGATTCTTGCGCTCCGGCTATCGAATACAGCCGCTTGCCTCTACATGCTCTAATCTTTTGTATGAGGATACCAAATTAAAAGCCGCCCTTCTGCACCTAAGTCTTTTCGTTCTAGGATATCATAAGCAGCGCTTTTCCTCGTGCTCGTAGTTCTTCTTCGCATCGATACATATATCACATGCAGTAGTTTCCCCCCACGTGCCCGTATCTTTTTCCGGACTGCAGCCCGAAAGGCTTTTGCAGTCCGGCCCTTGCACTGCTCCGGGATATAATCAGCCAAGCATAAAAAGTTCCAAGGAATGCGTTTCCCCACAGACTTGTTAGGGATTTCTTTTGCAAAGAGATAGGATCGCATTGTTACGGAACTCGCTCTACGAGATTCTAAAAAAAATGTATGAATTCTCACTGTGACCGTTGATGCAATTCGCTTCCCTCTAGCAGAGTTTTTTTTTACTTTTCGTCGTGTTGTCGCAGTTGACAGCGTGAAGAGTGTTACAACTGCTGCAGCTTTCTTCAAACGCTATCGTTTATTCTCTGATATTTTTCGGAGGACTTTATTTTTGACTCACATGTTTTTCAAATTTGCTCGGTGATTCAGGCTATTATAGCTAAGAATTCCTTTTAAAACTACTGGACACTTTTATTTCATTCTTAAAGCAATCAGCTGATTATCACTCCCAAGAAGCTCTATTCACATAGCATGGAATAATTGCCAGGGTGCACCAAATACAAAGAGGAACTAGCAATCAGGAGCAACACAATAATAAAAACGCCTCGTCCCCGAGGCTCATTTTGTAGCTGCCGCAGCTGGCGTCGGGTAGCAAACAATCTTGATTGGAAGCCTGTGAGAGCACTTGTGTGTATTGGCTGATCCAACTAAGCCATCAAAGAAAGCAATAACTCGTGCTCAAATTCTCAAACTTGATTAGATTCTTTTGCGATGGCACATCAACAGCGGCGAGGGTGTTTTTCCGACTGATTTACGTTGGAATTCCAGATTTGCTTAAGAGATTGTTCTTGTAAAATGTTAGATGGGATTTTTTTTAACGTGGCAGGTAGGAGGGAGTAGAAAGCACCTGTGAAATTGTGAAGGGAATTTTCGAGGGAAAAGTGTGTTTTGAGAAGAGAATGTGTTTGTGAAATACTAGAGTTAATTTCTTGATAAAATGCGCCTATGAAAAGTTAGAGGAGACTGTTAGAGGGCATGCATTTGCACACTGCTAGATAATAACATCTGGGGTTTTATAGAATATAGGATGGAATTTTGATCGAAATATTTTCGTAATTAAAAAGATGAGGTAATTACAGTGAATATTCTTCAGATTGAGAGATGGAATGCTTTTCAATGAAAGATAATTTAATTTAGTTTATTGGTAGATAGAATATCTTTTTTGGTGCGGCGCGAGAATTTCTGTAAAGAATGCAGTTGAGAAGTTTTGAGCAAGATTTTTCAGGGAAACTATTATGCTGTGAAATACCGACTGCGGTGTTTAATAATTCATTATTCATGCTAAAAGTTCATAGCCTAAGGGCCGAAACATACCAAAAGCAGTTCAGCGAGAAGCTGGCAAGCAGGCAGGCTGGCAGTTTTAAAGAAGCACGGACTGCATTGGAGCGCGCACGCAGAACAGCGGCAACGGCCTGCTCAACTGGCGCTGTTCGGTGTGCGCGCTCCAATGCATTCAGTGTTTCTCAAAAATTGCCAGCCTGCCAGCTTCTCGCTAAACTGTTCTTGGTATGTTTCGGCCCTAACACCCTAACAGAATTCATGGCGGCCCCAGAAAATATAAAAGGGCCTCTGCGGCAGCCAAAAATTCTGTCAATGCCGGGGACTTCCGAGACCGCCCATCATACACCCATACCCATAATGTTGGCGACATGGCTCCATTTCCATATCAACCATTTGAATTATTTGTGATGCATTTTAGCGTCAATAATTTTTGCGGCACACCGTCACTGTTTCAACTGCTTCCTGTTTGATATTTTCTCTATGTTTTAACTTAACAGTCCACTCTCCTAATCCCTTGGTATTCCGCCGCGGAAGCTAAGACCCCAGGCCACTTAATAAGAAGAAAGTACCATAACTGTCTACCATTTGTAAAATTATTACATCAAGAACCCATCCTTTATAGTTTTATGTTGTGCAACTTCCCGAGTTTACTGATGCCGTGACCACACTATGCATTCGCACGCTCAACTGCATGCGATTAGGTACAGCTCACATCATGTCACTCCTATACATGTTTAAAGTCAGTAGCATAGATGCGGAAGTATGAACTCCGTGCAAGCTCCATATCCTCGCATCAAATTATCCGTGCTATGCCTATTGCGGGCCCGGCATTACGACACCAAGAAAGGCCATCAATGACTTTCATGATCATTATTGCACCTGCTGAAGAGACCATATAGGTACATTTGCGGCCTCTGCTCCTCGAAGGCCAACTAGACTACTGTCTCTAGGTGACCGTGGCTGTTCTCTCTCGTGGCAAACTCCGCCCAGTCTCCCATTGCCCCGCCCCCTCCTTTGTTAATACACTTGACTTTCCATCATAAAGCCATCATGTTGGCGTTGCGGGTCCATTGTTCACTTGAGCCATTTGGATCATCTGTGACGCCGGCCTTCCTCATTTTCGGTCGCACCGGCACTGATTGCCTACTGAATCCAGCCGTGCATTATGGCAGAGTCATCGCTCAAACGCAGGCGAGTGACATCTTCTAACCTGGTGTTTTGCCAAGTTTTCCGGTACCTGCCCACGTTTAGTGGACTCTGGTCAGACCTTCCATGCACCTCCACTTTACTGTGCCTTTCAATGGCAGAGTCCGAAAGGGAATCTACAGCCCGCAGTATAGCACATCACACGAGACACTGTGACATAAACTGAGCCCTCGGCCCTGAACAGATATTGCCCCAGGGTCGCGGCGTTCAGACACACACACATACACCGTATACTGTAGCACCGCTATCGCTTCGCTAGAGCTGATACTAAAAATACCCATATTTCTTGGACGTATGCAGAACAAGCAAAAATCACATAATAATTCTGCTTGTTTTTATTAATGTTCATTGCTGCTTGTTGATAAATATTAAGTGAATAATTTGAGTCAACCAATTTTCTTCTGGCGTGCTAAATGCGCACTGTATCTTAGTTGAAAATTGATAGGCAATTATCGGGTATTATTCGATGTTACTCCTATATGCACCGGGGCAATTACCTCCGCCAAGGAGGTTATGTTCTTGCCAGAGTCCGTCTGGCATCTAGATAACTCTAAAGTTATGGACAGGTCGACATGAAATCTACACATATTGTCAGTCACGTTGATAGCAACACATGGTTAACTTTTTGTGCAGATCCGGTTAACCGTTTGTTTGTGTGTTCGTTCGTTTGTTTGTTTGTTTTTCTATCTGTTTTTCTAGCAACGTAACTGAAAAAGTTATTAAAGGATCATTAGGCAATGCTAGGAGTGTTGCAAGAAGGAAAAGACCAATTTTTGTAATTTATTCGTTCGTTTGTCTTTTGGACACTATGTTTCTTCATCGGTTTTTCAATAACATAACTTAGAATGTTATGAACGGATATTCATGTAGGTAATTTGTTGGAACTATCAGAAATATCAAGAGGTTGAATGACCAATTGTGGTGATGATCTGTTCATCCGTTTGAGTGCTTGTCTCCTTGTTTGTTCTTTTTGTTGGTCAGAATATAACTTATAACGTTATATAGTCCAGAAATTACAGAAACAGCTAAGGATGTTCCCAGGAACAGTTAATCAAATTTTGGAGACGATAAAAAATTAATCCTGGATTCAGGACTAATTTGAATTTTTTGTTAGTAGGTCATTTATTGGCGGAGTTATGCTCTCTCAGGGTGATTCTCTAGTTACCTACGTGATATTCAGCTAGGAATGCAGTATGATCCTGTACAACTACTACAAGGGAAAAAATAAATTCCTGGCCCCTTGGGAGCATCACCCTGCAATCTTAGAACCAATTATTTAATCATTTACATGCTGCGCTGATAGTTTTTTCGAAAATATTTTCAAAGTCAACACAATAGTGTTCAGCACATTAATTCCTGCATTTCAAGGAGAAATTTGCTTAGCACTTCCGTGCTGCACTTTTGCTATGCTTGTCAAAAATCAGAACTTCATTCAGCGTATTCATTCCCAAGTTCTGGCTTCGAATTCTAAATTACGCTGTATAACCATGCTGCGGCCAAAATGCTCTGATTTTTCAATTGTCTATATCGATTCTTTATTATCTGTGCCCATGCTTCATTTTATGCATATAAATACACGTGAATTATTCATTATATGAATATATCGATTCTAATTAGCTGGTTTTCTTATGGGTAGAAGCTGGAGTCTTGTTCTCTTCACCATTTCCATCCTATTTTAGCATTCACTTGAACTTTCAGGAAAGTTCAACTAATTTTTTACCAGTAAGTTGCACTGTGCGGCCATTCTGCCCAAATGTAGCTCAGGCCGCTGGTTTGTTCGATGGGTAGCTATAATGTCATAATGTTCAGCATTCGGGAACAATACATTGCTTAACGACTGTGAAAATATCACAAAAGATGTTAAGAGGCAAAACGTTGGTCACTGAACAGGCTTCCTACAAACGAAGACTTGATCTGCACTTGCAAAGTCTTTCAACCATCGTCACTCTTTTACTTTTTTTACTTTTTCTATAGAACTAACGCAATCACACTGGCGCACATATTCCAGTTGGAAATTAACCGACGGTTTGCTACTGTGATTGTACTGACTCGATTAACAAGAACCCACCCGCTCGAGCCAATCAATTAGATTAAGGTCATCATGTTCAGGCAACTAGACCATTGATCATTTGCGCATTGCTGACTTCGCTCATTTTTAGGACACAATGTCAGTGTTTGTCCCATGAATCCGGCAGTGCATTATGGAAGGGCGAGCGCTCCAGGGACGAACGTAATTGAAGCTATTGGCACCGTGCCATTGATCAGTCGGTCGATGGCGTAACAAGCGTCTCATTAACCCTGTTTCAGCGCACTTGGAGCCTGCAGCTGCAATTGGCGCCGTCTATCGAGCATCAGGCGTCAGCGATGTTGTCGATACTGCTGCGATATTCATGGCCCAAGTTTGCGATAGTGACGACCCTCATCGCAGGCCACAACGACTTCATCCAAGCAGTACGAGAGCAGCTCCTCGAACTTCCGAAGCAGGGCACCGAGCAGGAGTAAGTAACTGCCGATGTCCGAGATTACTTTGATTAAAACGATGAAAGCCACTCGGATCTCCCCCAAAGCTGGGCACCGAGCAAGCAAGCAGTGAACTTCAGCCATTTTAGGTTGATTAAAAGAGAGCAGCTCGTTGGATTTTTCAAAGCTGGGCACCGAGTATGTATTTAAGTGGCAAACTTCCGTAAGTTTGGGTTGATGTAAAAGAGAGTAGCTCGTTGGATTTTTCAGAGCTAGACACCGAGCAGGTAAACGGTCAGCTTTGCATGTATGTTTGGTTGACTAAATTGGGAGCAGCTCCTTCAATCTGTCAAAGCTGAGCATCAAACAGGTAAGTGACAACGTTTAGCAATTTTTGGGTAGGATTAAAATGGTTGAAAGCATTGAATATCCAAAAGCTCGACACTGAGCCAGGGAAAGTAGCAAAGAATGATATCTAAAAAATGCAAAGCAAAAGCATAGATCGACAACCCCACCATAGGAACTAATCAGATAAAATTGTATAATGATTTTAGATTGCTTGGTGTATTCCAAAAAGGAACAACTATAACGTCCAAGTTAGAGCAAAATAAAGAAGAGAAATTACAGTCGAATCCTGGCGAAGTTTATCTGACATTAACGTACCGCAACGGTGATTTAACGTGACTAAGTGAACCACTCACAGACAAAAAAAACAAAATATTAGTAAATTTAATTAGTGATTGCCTTAGGTTTTATTTGTAATAGTCCTAGCTAGCGGCTATAGCCATTTCAACATGTCTGCGTATGGTTCTTTCAGACAGAAGCCAGGCCATTCCCCCAAAAGTTTTTCGTATTATATCTTTCTGTTCAAATGACGTACTGTGCAGTTACTAATGTTCTGTATTTGAAAATAGTGAAATACTGGTAATCATTTCCGTAGAGTTCAGTGCTTTATTATCTAGATAGTGTATATGAATTTTTAACTTTAGAGCACTAGAACTAGCTTCAGCTGTGAAACATTTCCGCTAACCCAAACGTTTATATGTGCATGCTGGATTTTCAATCAGCATCTAATAGGGCCTTATCATAAATCCCTTCTGTAATCCAGGTTCGTGATCACCAACGTTCTGCACGTGAATGACCCCGACAACGATCTACCCGTCCTCAAGAACTCTGAAGCGCGGATCATTTTCCTGTACGCAACTCGGGACGAGGCGGGAAAACTCATGAAAGTTGCTGGCGAACTTGGCTTGACGGGTTAGTATTTTAACAGGCTGTGGCTGCTCAGAGATATATCCTTTGCAAAATTCTTGGCTGCCCTAGAAGCTGAATACATACATCAACTTTTTTTGCGGCGGCCCAGAGTTTTTATTAGTGATGCTACTTCTATTATTGCTAGGCTGTTATACAAATATAAGTGAAAATTTCACTACTTGCCCTACGAGCAGGTAGATTTATTCTTTGGGGAGATACTTAAATACTGGTAGCCATGTGCGTAGAGTTTAGTGTTATTATTACCTCCTTCAAGGGAGGTTATTTTTCGTCGCGTTTGTTTGGTTGTCTCTCTGTCTGTTACCAAGATAACTCAAAAAGTTATTAACCGATTTGGACAAAATTTACAGGGAATGTTAGGTATGTTAGGAGGAACAGATGATCAACTTTTGGTGGTGATATGTTCATCCGTTTGTTTGTTTGTTTGTTTGTTTGTTTGTTTGTTTGTTTTTTGTTTGTCTGCCTCATTTTTCTTAATGCTATAACTCAAAATGTTATAATTGGATTTTTATGAACTTAACATGAGTTGTTTGGTATATAACAAAGAGTAAATGACCAAATTTTGGTAGTGATCCGTTTGTTCGTTCGTTTGTCACTATTTATAATTTTATGCTTTATAGCACAATAACTCAGAAAATAATGAATGAATCTTTATAAAACTCATAGGGATTGTTAGTAATGTTAAAAGACATAAATGATTAAATTTTACTGCAGATCGGTTTGTTCGTTTGTATGTTTAACTCATGTGGGTCATAACGTTTGTTAGCAGTGTAACTCAAAAAGTATGAACGGATCTTCAAAAAAATTGCACAAGCTGTTATTGCTATCGAAAGGCACAAATGATTAGATTTTGGAGTTTATAAAAAGAAAATTATGTTTCCTGAGCCAGTTTGAATTTTTTGCTACCGTTGCCTCGCATGGCGGAGGTATGCGCTCTCAGAGTGCTCTAGTTAGAATTTTTTTTCTTTATTGAGAAGAGGGTTAAACTTTAAATATTGAAATTGACTTTCGTTGAAGTTTTCCTGTCACCCCAGTAATAATATATTGTAGTTGCTGTAATGATTAATTGCTTCAGTGTCATAATAAAAATGAGCTATTCATTATTACCAATTAGTTCAGTCAAGTTCTATATAATAATGAAACAATTTGATTTCTTCTGTTAAATTTGCCTTTATCGATACACGTGTTATAGCTGTACCTTCAATTTAAATCAGATAATCATTTGTTAATAACCTAAATGGACATTCAGAATATTGCCGATGCACATAAGCGTCGATTGAAAGAGTTCCATTTGTCCGTTGCCGGTTTTTGGATGGAGACAGCTAAGCTGTTATTGTTTTTTTTTTTTTTTAACGAGTACCTACCTTTTTCCCTCGGTCAACAGGCAAGAGCTACCTATGGATTGTGACCCAGAGCGTCATCCAAAGCAAAACAGACGATCCTCCCGACGAGTTTCCCGTAGGAATGTTAGGTAAGTGAGTATTCGTTAATAATACGCGATTACAGCGTACATGAGTGTGAAAATTAGTAAGCAATGATAAAGGTAACGTCAACTTGACCGCACCCATACTGGGAAAGTCACACACACTGCTTCATGTTGCTGATAGAAGCCAACTAGTGTGTACGGTTGTAGTCGACCATGGATCATCAAGAGCAATGGCAGCATCGACGGAAGATTCTTATGCAAAGATCCCTTATACCCCCACCATTTCTGGGAGAGGTAAGTGCTCCCGCGGTAGCTGTGCATACCTATTAACTGCTGACTCAGCGCATCAAGCTCCGCAAAGCTCGCCTGCCTGGCTTAGCATTCGAATCCGCCTCGTCTAGTGTCATAAATTCAGCACGCTAGGCTGCTGCTGCTGCTACCATAGGTAGCATGTAAATAAGTTGCAAGCAGGAGAGTAGCAAGTCAGCACAAGCTTGTTTTGTAAGTTCTGCGAAGTGCACGCAGCGTTGTATACTAAATACGTAGTTGATGCCGTACAGATATGAATCTTCTAATAATCTATGTTCCATGCGCCCAAGGTAAGTAATGCAAGCGCAGCATTAAAGCCAGAAAAAATGTTTACAACAAGGACAGGAATCAGCTTAGAGTGCTCTCGGTGTTCGTTTTCATGTACATTATTACATTTTAAGTTAAGGTATCGTACGAAATCCCAGATACCGTAAGCTACTTTCCAACTCGCTAGCCCATTAAGGCCTGCTGTAAACATTTGTAAGCGATACCAATAATGCTCTTCTTTAAAAAGTGCAGTTCAGTGTTTGTGGAATGAGGGGAAGCAGCAGGAGCTAAGTAGGTTGATATTTTTTTACTCACTCGTTCCCTCTTTCAACTCGATAAAGTCTGACACCTACATGCAGGGAAGTGAAGGGTTGGTTGTATGCTGTTCAGAGTGGGTACGTCTCCAAATGTTCATTGCATCACTGCCCCAGCATTGTGGAGTACTCGCTTCATACGACACTGCGCCAAGTTTCAGGCCCTCAGATTTGTGTCACGTGTTATTACAACACAGAGTCTCACGCCACAGTATTAAAATAAGATAAATTATTACACTTTATCAGGTACAGTACACATCGGGACATGGTACACGTGAACAGGGCACAGCTTAATACTAGAGTTACATTAGACACAAACATCGGGCAATATTATCATGACAACTGCACCGCAATGCGGCACATTATTTGGCCACTGTTTGGTAACAGTATACGCTGCCATCGGTGTACATGTTAGACAGTTTGTAGCCAGGATCAATACGGATCACCTAAAGTAAGGTATTATCATATTTTCTATCCTGATCTAGAGACTAAGAGCGCATTGGCAATCAGTATATTTTTGAGCTTATATTATACTTGCACTAGTTGACCTCGGTATATTCATTAGTCGACGAAATATACTATCATATGCTACACGTAGTCGTCCGATAGACTTCTGCTTAAAGTTCNATCATATTTTCTATCCTGATCTAAAGACTAAGAGCGCATTGGCAATCAGTATATTTTTGAGCTTATATTATACTTGCACTAGTTGACCTCGGTATATTCATTAGTCGACGAAATATACTATCATATGCTACACGTAGTCGTCCAATAGACTTCTGCTTAAAGTTCAACCAAAGCGAGTTACAGTACAAAAGAAAGTAATAGCTCGAAACAGCCTCTTCAGAGCAGTGACCAAACTTCCTGATCAACATGTTATCTACTGAGTGGAGCTTTCGTGTTTCTTTCTCTATATCCTTGTTATCACAAAATCATTGGTAATTTTATAGCCCAGGTAAAAGAAACTGTTCGCATAAGTGTGAGCGACACCATTGAGACGAGTGACTTTATCGGTGGGGAGGTTATTTCTCCTAGATTTAAAGTGTATTCAGACAGTATTAACAGCATTATATTCAATACACAGTTTGCCAGCTTCGTTCTCGCAAATTGAGAGCAATGTTGCAGCCCACTGGAATGGGGAGAGGCAAGAACCCTGTCATTAGCATAAGTGAGCGCATTTGCTGCTGTACTATTAAGATGGCACCATACTCCAGCTGCATTCAGTTGGGTGTGATGCTACTAATGAAAATATTAAGTTGACCTTGTGAGAGTCAGCCTCTTTGTTGCATACCATTAGTTATACCAAATGCTGAAGACATTGGCCACTTTCCATTTCACAAAGCATTTCCGAGTTTAACACTGGTACTTTAACGTCTTAACAATATTAGGGGGTATTTGTTTTTAAGCATGAACTTGAATACAGAGTAACGGTGAACTTAGTCAAACGCGGTCTCAGCATCGAAAAAGCAAATCAATGGGAGATTCACTGGTAATGAATTGATTAAAAATCTGTTTCAGTGTAAGCATAGTCTTTTTCGTTCTATATTAGACTTTCAGTCCAAATGGGTTATCTGCAGTCATGTACGGTGGCATTGGCTCTCAAATTCTAGTTATTCCACTTTCGAAAGAGATGTAGCCGCTGCCATCGTGCGATAATTGCTCATGTCTATCGTACATTTTACTTTGTGTTTTACTTTTACTATTGGTGATATCATACGCTCTTCATCAAGACACCCGGAGGAAACTTAAAGTAAAGGATCCGGGATAAAAATTGAGAGGAGCGTACAAGTCTAGGGGGTTATATTTATAGGCTTCAGCTGGGCTTTACTCAGCGCCGGATACTTTTTTTCATCAGTCTTTTTAGCGTTTGACAAATTTTGGCTTCACATACGATGCATTGTGTAATGGAAGAAGTCAGATTATATCAAGGATACCATCAACGTAACTTCTGATTATCACCATCAAAACAGTTCACAATACCAGAAAAATGGTCTTTCTAAACTTTACTGCATTACAGTTCCCCTTGACTCCATTCGATGGCTGTGCAATGGTGTTGATTTTTGGTTTTTATCTTATTATTTTATACAATCATCAATAGACTTATTTTAGGTTAGCCTGGTAGACAACTTTTGTGCTGTAAATTCACTTTTACGGTTATTAGTTTGGGACACAGAGCTTCGCGCTACGAACTGGTACTGAAACTGGCCTCTGTCTTTGTATATTTACCTTACAACAACCTTCTCTATAGCAAACAGCCAGGACGGTAAAACTTAACAACCAAGAGGTCTATTCACAAGACTGTAGCCAGCCAGATACGTTTCCAGCAACGACTGAAGAAACGAGATTCTCTTCCTTGTCTGCGCTTGTGTAGCACTCTATAGCTCTCCTGCATTCTTATCGCGAGCGAAGTTGCTGAAATAAACAACAGTGTCAATAATGCCTCAGTCGTTTTGGCTCTCGTAAAACACTACGGGCTGCTTCATCCTTGAGCACAGAGGGCACTTGATCTTCCAGCTCTTTTGGGTGCTCGAGAAGCACTGTAGAAGCTTCCATGCTTGAGTCGTCCTGGAGGTCATGAAACCAAGTGGCGTTGTTCGTGCGCGAGAGCATCCAAGAGTCCTTGAGATGCATCGTTGTCTAGCTCGACCGCGCCTTTTTGGCATCTGCAAGACGAATCCCAGAGCCGTGATATTAGTTCTTGAGTGCTACACAAGCGCGACCGAGTCCTTCTGTTTGGATTTTCTTCCAAGTTTTGCTCGGAACGTTTCTGGTGTTAACAACAGCACAACAGATTCCTTACCGGAACTATTCATGAGTTTTGTACGTTTTTTTTTATATTATAGCAGCACAGCAGAGTCTATCGTACCTTATTTATGAGTAGTTCCATGTCAAATTCTGGGTGCTACGACAATAAACAGTCCCTAAGGCCCTAATTTATTCATGATAATTGTTTCATGCGTTGTTTTAGGTGCCTCAACAGCAAACCAGCGTTCCTCATAACTGAATTCTTTGTGAGTTGCAGTACTGAAGGTGTTATTCACGTCGCTGTTATAGTATGAAAGAGTCCATTCTTTCTGAATTGCTTCGCAGTTTTTACGAGTCATTTTGAGTTCTGTAGACGCACTTCAGCGTCTTTACTGTCACGATTGTTTCGCATTTTTGCATGAGTCGTTTTGATAGCCATGAATCTTGTCGATATTTGCCTACACCAAGGAGCTTACGTTCTCGTCGGGTGTGTCTGTCACAAAGATAACTCAAAAAGTTATGAACGAATTTTTATTAAATTTACAGGGATTGTTATCTATGGTAGGAGGAACAGATGATTAACTTTTGGTGAAGATCGGTCCAGCTGTTTGTTTGTTTGTTTGTCTGCCAATTCCATAACTCAAAAAGTTATGGACGGATTTTTATGAAATTAACAACAGTTGTTAGGTAGGTATATCACGAAGAGTAAATGGCCAAATTTTTGTGATGATCTGTTTATTCGTTCGTTAGTTTGTCACTGTACTTAATTTCATGCTTTTTAGCACAATAACTAAACAAAATTGCAAATGGATCTTTATGAAATTTATAGGAGTAGTTAGTAATGTTAAAAGATATATAAATGATTAAATTTTGGTGATGATCGGTTGGTCCGTTTGTGAGTGTGACTAATGTTTGTCAGAATTCTAATTTGTTAGCAGCATAACTCAAAAAATTATGAAAGGGTCTTCAAAAAAAATACTGGCGCTGTAAGCACTGTTGATGGGCACAAATGATTAGATTTTGGTGTTGATACAAGGAAAATCATGGTCACAGAACCAACTTAATTTGTCATAACCGTTGCCTAGCTTGGCGGAGGTATGCGCTCTCAGAGTGCTCTAGTTTCTAATGCTACACTTGTAACTCCGCACATGTAGCATGCTTCCTATATATTTTTTTCTGTAATATAGCTCATTTCTGTCCTTTGTGCTAAAGTTTTACCGCATTTGTGAAACAGTCGAGCCAATCTTTGCAATTTGCATAAGCCGGGTTTTTGCTTCCACGTTCGTAAGTAAGTAAGCCTCTTTACCATCTTTGCAACAAGCAACCTTTTCACCCAAAGTAAGAATCAGCTGGTTTTTATTTTCTTAATAAAAAGTGAAGAATCTATTTTGTGTTCACATTTTCTTTGGCGTCCTTACTGCCTGGATTTTTGGACGTTTGCGGAACGCTGCCGAGTTCTTTATGTCCCAATCCTTTTGGTGTTCATGAAACACTGGCGCGTTCTTCATGCCTTTTAAGAGCACCTGAGCTCCTTTTAATGCATTCACGACAGCATTTCAGCCGCTCAAGTCGCCGGCCAAGTAACTAAGCTGCGCTTTGTGGTCTGGGCTGCGTTCTGCATCGCAAGTTACCAGTCGGGGGAAAAATGAAAATGAAGTCACGCCGTGTATTCAATCGACAATAGACGAGTGTAAATGCGTGTGCTTGGTATGAAGGAGCACGAGGCATACACGTGTCATCACCTCACTTGGCCCAGGTGATTTTCAAGTGAGCAATAACATAGCAACATACATATCTGTGTAGATCTCATTCGATTAGACTTAATAAAGTTCTACTTCTAGTGAGATGATGAAGATAGATCTACAGACCCCCATCCAAACATCAGCGTAGACGTTAATGGATACTGTTCTGTGGATTAGATAATTAAAAGTATTATACTTTAAAGGGCGTAAATATTTATACTTTAAATACTTAACCTGAGGTTCAAGATTTTTCTCGAGCAAAGCTAGGGGCTTTGATGACAGAGCAACTAGTTTCTCCTATGCACTGAGTTTAATTTTACTTAATATGGCAATGCTTCTCCGTTTTATGTACTACGCTAAGCTTTACTTTATAAGGCAATGCTGTTTTCAGAGCAGGCCATGCTGGAAAAGATAATCACCACAAGTGAGTTAAATTTTACGCGTCAGCGTTCAAGAATATAATATCATATCTGAGTTACAAAACTAAGGTTAGTAAGTAACGAGAACTAAATTGAGCAAAAAGGGGCTAGTAAATTCTAAGCATAAAAGATTATTCTTGAACTACTAATTAGCAAAATACTCAAACATGGATACGCAACTAAGAATTACATTCTATGACACAAATGCCTATGATGAAACCAATGCCAATATTCGAGTGTGGTCGTGATATAGTCATGAAGACATTTAGGAAAACAACTATGCAGGTGCTCTCTTCTCTTTCTCTCTCTCTTTCTCTCTTTCTATGTGTCTATATCTAATACGGAGATACTGGCCTTTACAGTGGTACGGTGGACTTCGACGACAATAACGCGTAGCTGGACTTGCACTAGTAACTGGTGTGAACTTAGAGAATAGTGCCTCGCGAGCCGGTAACTGAACAGAGTGGCGCGCGGTAGACGTAGAGAGGTGGAGTCGGTCATATTGAGTTAATATGGGGTTTATATAGGGAATGGATTGCGCCATGTGATCCCGTAACCTAATATCAAATCAGGGCAACCTTGATCGGTTCGTCAAGCGCGCGTGTTCTATTGCGCAGCATCTGAGTCAAGGGCAGAAAATTAGATCAAGTTGCAAAGATTCAACCTTGATAATCTGTCGCGGAACGTACCGCGTCAGGGGTTAATGCACGGGGCTATTTTTTGAGAGGTAAGGCTTTAAGATATCGGAGAGAGAGCTTGTGTATTTCTATGGCTGTGATAAGCTTTGTAGGTCAGCGGTGTTTTTAACGGATGCTGACTACCGATAGTGGTCTGCAGCTGCTATCCCAGTGTTTGCTCTATGAGAATGAAGTTTTTGGGAACTGAACCGCGAACGTTCGGTAAAGGTCATTTAACGAGGTGAATGAGTGGAAGGCCTTGAGGAGGCCGCGGCGGATCGATCTAGGTTATCAGGACGTGGCTCAGATCGAACGCCTGTCGAGGTTTGGCATTGGTTTTTAAGGTCAAGCTCTATATGATCTAGTTTACATGCTAAGGTTAATGACAGAGAAGGAAGAAATCACATATTAGGAAACAAGACACAATTATATGCCAAACAGAATAGATGAAGATAAAAGCATAAAATTACCAACAGAAGGGAAGCATTAATACCACAAAAGTAAATATAGAAGCTGGCGTAAATATGCATTGATTATATAAAAGTTGGAATGAAAAGAACATTATAAATGATAATGCTAACGCTATACTGCTGGGCAGATGGGATCCACACGTTACTTCTTTGATGTTGTATGCCGCACGATGAGTGGCTATGACCATTATTGTTCTTCGTACAACCCCAAAGCGATTTACTTTTAGTTTAGGTGTGACATGTATACCGATGGGTAGATGTGGACACTTGCGGCCATCTGCGACCCAGCCGCAAGGGGACAATGGGCCGGTGGCTGCAAACCTTCCATCTATTTTCACTCTTTTGCCTGAACTACAAGTTCCACCAATGCGAATAAATACTATTTCAGCGCTTCTGTACCCAATGAGCAAATACGAAAATTTAAAAAAATCAAATCATCCATTCTAGTTTCTCAATGCAAGACCATTACATTTTTACTGCATTATTTTTTCATAAACAGCTCCTTCAGAGAAGCAGAATAGTTTTCATTTGTGTATCGTCAAATCCCGACCAAGATCTCTCTTCCCAGTCCCAAATCTAAAATAGAAAAGATGAAACGACGTTTCCGTCCGGCGCACGGTACCAAACATGCCGCATTCTCTGCGGTTTCCAGTTCCACATTTCAATTGCCGCATCCATGAGGCTGCCTTCCCGTGTGCCCAATTCAATAGTGAAATAAATTGACGCCGAAGCAGAGCGTTCTGTCCACTGAACAATATAGGAGTGCAGATTGTCCGGCTCGCAGGCTTTCACAGAGCGCTGGGTCTGCCTGCAATGAAGCAGTTATAGTGGTGGTCCGACGGTTGCTTGTCGTTCACTTACCTTCCAGGTTATCGTGCTCATGCAGGACCAGGCTTAGATTGCATTGTGTTGTGTTGCTGGCGTGGGTGATATCCATTACTGTCATATTATTCTCTTAGTGTTCTTTAGTCTTGAAGACTGTAGTGAACTGCGTTGCGCTATACGAGCGTAGTGTGATATCCACGGCTGCCATAGCATTGTGTCAGTTCTTTACTTAGTGTATTGTGAGGCGTTGTGCTGCTGTTGTAGTGAGATCCGTTTCTGTCACACCAGTGATAGTTCTTCCTTACTAAGCGACTAGTACTGTTTAGACTGCACTAAATGGTACTATGCTTCTGGCTTGGTGTGACTGTTTCATAATACAATAATAGTATGTTAAATATTTTTTTATTTTTCTGTTTCATTCATTATACAGCAGAATTTAAGCTCTTCCGGTAATATGTACATACAGTACGTTACCTTTGATTATGCAAATAGAATTTTTTACTTTATTTTTCAAGATGAGTGTCTAACTTTGAAATATCAATATTAACTAAATGTATGGCTATGTTGCCAATATAAACAGCACTTGTAAAATAAATATCTAGCCATTGGTTAAGCTTATCATACAATTTGCTTATTTACGAGTTTTTTTACTGTTACCTCAGATTATGCAACAAGCTAATAAAAACGTCATAAAGAGGAAATAAATACAACTGAACAGGAATATTTTTATTAAACGTCCAAAACAAAGAAATTATAACCAAAACAATTCAATAAACACTGAAATAAGTGTTCCGTAGTGATAAACATAACAAGATAATTTTTTAACATGGCAACCTCCATTTTTCAAAGTTTTTTAAGGCGATTATCAACAGACTTTGTCAGTTTTGATATTTTCAGATAGTGGAATAGAATCTGCTGCTGTTTTTACTACTTTCCACATGCTTACTTGCTCGAAAACTGCCGACCACCTTCATAGACCTTTCCTTTTGATCATCGCCTAGAGGTTCTCAATGGGATTTAAATCGGGGCTATTCGCTTGCCAGGTCATAATCCTTTTTGAATTGAATCCTCCATCCGCAAGCCAGTTAGCAGTGTACCGTGCTCGGTGTGAGGGAGCGTCATCGTGCTGAAATACCAATATGGATCTCCGTGCCATAGTCTGCTCATCAAACCGTGGAAACAAATTGACTTCAAGAAACTGGCAGTACCTTTCTGCATTCAGCTTAACTCCTTCTGCCACTTCAAATGGACCAATAAGTGTGCCACCTACTATCCTTGCCCAAAACATTATACCTCCACCACCTTGTTGACGTTTAAGCCGTGTCTGTTGAGGTCGGTCATGGAAGACCCATCCAGACGGCCTTCCATCTGGACCATCAAGTGTGGCTCTACATTCGTCAGTATATATGACATTGTAGAAATCAGTTTTCATGTTCTCTTCAGCTCATTTGACCTTTTTCTTTATGAGTTTTTGTTAGAAGTGGTCGTTTAATTGCCTTTTTCACTTTCCCTAGCTTCTGCAGAACCTCACATCTTGCCTGTCTGCTTAGTATTGGGGCACCAGCGTCTTCAAATATCACCTTCCTTGTAGAAAGTTTTTTCTAGCAATAGAAACCTTCAAATGTCGCATATCCCGAGCAGTCAATTTCCTCGTAGAGGCTCTATCCGGAGTTTTCTGGTTGGCCTTGCCTTCAATTGCATAAGCCTTAATTGTTCGGTGATCACGCTGTAATTCCTTGGAAACTTTGAGTGTTGTCTTATCAGAAGCCAATGATGAGGTCACTTTGATCTCTTCTTCACTGGTTAGACCGCTTTTCTTGCCCATGTTGAATAGAGAGTGATGTTGCATAATCTGGCGTAATTGCAGAACCCCGTGCGATAAGCAAATGTTGCCATAACGTGGGAAATGGTTGCGTTTTATTTTTCTATAATTGTTTTTATAGTTACAACATACCTGTGCACTAACTTACTATCAACGTTTTAAACGTTTGACACTTATCTTGAAAAATAAGTAAAAAAATTGAATTTGGATAATCAAAGGTAACGCACTGTATAGGTGAAATCGTACTGCCAATACCCTTTATTCACTTTACGTTTCATACACACACATTTCCAGATAACCTGACAGAGATGGCAACTGTTATGTTTTTCCCCAGCATATCTAAAGACAACGCGCGCAATTTCGATGACAATTTATTTTAATCCATACTTTTACAGCGCACGCTACCCGCACAAGTCCCGGTCCTTCTATCGGTTCCAGATAGAACAAAGCAACAAGCGACCTGCCCGCCGGACTATCATTCTTTCGGCTTCTTCAGAAATCTTATTATACTTTTTCGGGACATTAATTTCGCTCGGGGCGCTGAGAAGCCCAAAGCCGAGTCTTTCTAAAAGAAAGCAAGTTTTTACCAAGGTTTCTGGCTCTTTCATCATCTTCCAAAACCCGAATCAAGTGATACCTCTAAAGTGAGTCGGTCGTGGGTTCTCGCGGCTTCATTTTGGTCAAGGTTTCCTAGTTCTTTCTTTTCTTTTTTTTTTTTGCAAAATTGCTCGAGTGCTAGAGCTCTCGTTCTCTTTGATATCGCTAACATTTCGGAGACCGAAGATTTAAATTTTAAATGATTTCCAAGAAGTTCTTTGCAGAGAAAAATGTTCTGTTGTCTTTGATGCGCCTAATATTCGTCGGCCCCCAATACTTTGCCGAATTTTGATTTGGCTCACATTCCCCAGGATCCAAGGTTTAGAATTGCAGATAAGTTTTGGAACTTAGTGCCTTTAATATTAAGAAGCACAGCTCCATAGTAATTTCTTTATCGAAGACAAATGATCGTTTTTACTCGCACTTCATTCCATTACTATTAGTAAGCTTCAATTCAACTATTCATTACGTTTTGACAAGCGCCATTCCTTTTTAATATTTATCTTCAATGTGGACGGTGAGGGTGGAATAAAAAGAAGGGTTGACTGTTTTGCTCCCATCCATAGCTGAGCTACGTAACAGGTTAACTCACGCGCAGGTAGCGCGTTAAGCCCCACCCACTCCTTTTCACCTGTGACGTCAGGTGTTGCGATAGATGGCAAACCGTGTTAATCAGTTCATGCCTGTTACTTACTCTATAAATACGGTGAGCGTGGATTTCCATGAAGCAAAAAGAGAGGCAATCATTTTCGCCCGATCACAGTTGTTTACTGTGCTATGTAAAATCCGTCTGCTAGAAATAAGGCAATCAAATGTAAAATAAATTGACTAAAAAAATGAATAAATAAATTACAGTGACATAAGTACTATTATAGCTCATTTCGTAATTATCACATTATCATTTTACATACTAGTGCACCCCGCAGTCAAAAATTACCGCGGAATAACTTGTTTTACACAAAACCTACAGCTTGCGCCAACGTATAATCGGAGGAGGATTAAACGCTCTAGAAGTAATTGTAAGTCCTAATATGTGAACTGCACCGGTGAAATTTGTATTTTAAAGAGCTTTCCTCATCAAAATATTACATATTATCAAACAAAGGAGTGAGTTTGTTAGCTTAAGTTTCAAATATTTCAGCCATCTCTCGGTAATAAAACAGTTTCCCCGTCATCATACTAATTTTTTTTTAGTTTTTGAAAAAACGTAGTTTTAGGGACACATTTGCTAGACAAGCATTGAAAGCTTTAGGCTACCAAGAAAAATTTCATTTCAATTTTTCTTATTGTTTTTAAAGAAATAAGTATTGCCTATGGTTGATTGGGAAATGAAAACTAAATTACTCATAATTACAGGTAATGATTTTTGAACAGTCGAAAAAAGAAGTAGAAGAATGTTGAAAATCAAGTAACCTAGAGTTCTACACTCTGAAAGCTTGTTTCCAAAACGAAATAAAAGCTAGAAGGAAACATCATATGAACTATATAGATGCTCAGTTTTTATCCATAAGTTTAGCACTGATACGAGGTAAACATTTGTCATACTGCTGGGGTGATAAAATGCTTGGAGCAGATGTAGCTACTGACAGCGAGAACTGAATCTGCTCTCTTGGAAGCGAAAACTCACTTTTTTGTGCCACTCTAGATATTTAGAAAAACGAAACAGCTTCACTAAATGTGTTTCTTCATGACAAGACAGCCAAACATCAAACACAAAATCTTTGTAATGGGGATAATCGTAAAAATGAGTTAGAAATTCTACTGACGCTCTCGCAACACCGACGTTCTTCACGAACTCTCGCTCCACCTGACGTCATCCGAGGAGATATGCAGAGCCGTATAAAAATGGTCAAGCGATGGATTAACCTGTTGGCTGTTACGTTATTCAACCATGCTTCCACGGAATTTCATTTCTTTCTCTTATTTATTATTTACAACATAGCACTCTTTTCCGTCTATATTAAAGATAGAGTTCAAGTGTCATCAACATGAGACGTGTACTTTCAGTGTAACATGCATGATAAGCGATATAGGGTGGCAAGCAGCCTTTTACTTACCTACTCATAAATATCTTTACTGTCAACTTGTACCAACTTCCCAAAAATTTCAGCATGCCTGCAAGAAACAAGCTTCATAACTTCACTAGCTACATTTTACGCATCAAAATCCTATATTTTAGCGGTGTCCTATTTTTCCGCCCTCAGGTGTTCACTTCGGCACAAGCGAGTCGGCAATGATATCAGAGATCAGCACGGCAGTGAAGGTGTTCTCGTGGGGCACCTCCGCCTACGTGGCGGACGCCATGGTCAGAGGTACTCTTCCGGATCTAAACCCTTCGCTCTCGTGTGACACCGGCGACGCCAAGTGGCACGCCGGTTCTAATTATTACAGGTGAGATAACTACTTTAGGATCTAGTGTGAGAGAATTTCTGGGTTGTACTTATAGGATTTAGGTTTTGGGCTCTTGTCTAAGGAATTCTTGGGTAATACATGATTTTGATTTTGGACTATCGTCTAAAAGAATTTTGGGTAAAACTTAAAGGATCACGAGTTTGGGTTCTCGTTTAAAAGAATTTTTGGATAGAAGTTAAAAATTTCGGGTTTTAGGCTCTCGTCTAGCAAAATTTTTGGGTAAAACATAAAGGATTTCAGTTTTGTCTATCGTCAACGACTACATTAAACATGACGTGCACATCCATTCCTGACTCCGCTAGTGGAGGCCTGTTCAGTGTGTGAGAGCAGTGGAGGGGGAAGCGGTGTAGGTGTCTGTCGCTTGGTTTGAATCGGACATTATTTTTTTTCGATGAACATGGCTGCATCCTGAACTAAATATTGTTTGTTTACATATTTTATTGCTGATTTTGTACATTCAAAATGCCGAACATGTGTAGTGTTGTGAAGTGTAATAGTAATTACAATGAGGATAACAGGTGTCGAGTGTTTTCACTTCCGAAAGACCAGTCTGAGAGTCAGAAGTGGCTTGATGTACGTCCACCTCATGAAAAAATTGTTGTTGATCCAGATAAGTTTTCCATTGGTACAAAACGCTCGGGTGCTGACCCTCCTTTGCTCAACAGACGTGGTGGCTTTACGTGACCCCGATCCCTCCCAATCTCTTCAATGTGCTGCTTCATGTCTGTCTCATCGGGAAGAAATGACTGCATTTACCCTATTTTTATGTAATAAGCTGTAATATTTGCAGTAAACAGTTATTACATTGCTCCTCGTGCGAGAGTAATCGTTAGCTAGTACTATTGGGGTGCCAGTTCAGTTAACTAGTTTTGTCTGTGATGGCACTGAGCCTTGTTGATTAGGTTGTAAATTCATAGCTGTAATATTATTAACTAGCTGTACCCGTGAAACTTTCACGGTTTTGCAAGGCCTTTCAGACGGACAAGTGAAACTCTCATACATACTTGAGCATGGTAATGCCGCACTTACTCTACAACCCTGGGATTCGATATACATATTAAGACCATCCTGTTATTTTAGCTGATAATAATTCCCAGCACTGGCGTAGCCATGGGGCCGGGGAGCGATTTTCCATGACGATTTTCCAGAAGTCTACTTCAGGACATGGATCAAGTCAAATTCGCTGGGACACCAAGAAGGCACTGGTGCAGTCTATACAGAGAGTAGTCCTTTGCTCTCGTCTAGAAGAATTTTTAGGTTATACAGGATTTTGACTTTAGGCTCTTGTCTAAAAAAAACTTTAAAGTTGTACTTTTCAGGTTTCGGTCTTCTAGTATCATAACGTAACCCAAAAAGTTCCGGTGTTTTTCTGTTGGTTAAGTCACTACAATAACCTCACGAATTGTCTTGGTTGCCTGATATTGTTCTCTGGCGTCTCCAGGAAAGACTCTTGGTCGTTTCTGCCCTTCACCCCGCAACACTTACATGCTGTATACTGTACCGTATTCCAAGACCTCGTAATATATGGTGTTCTTGAACACTGTTGTCAAAATATTTTCACCTAGTGTTCCCTTTAGTGCCTTCTCCTACTGTTACGTACATCCCCCCCCCCTGCCCTCCCGCTCACCATGGCTGCTCAAGCTCAGTTCTATTTAGGATAATCATGCAAATTTTCAAATTGTACAGTAATGATGAGACGACTGCATTACACGAGTGTTGGTCGATAAATTCTAATTCATTGCACAAATACAAAGATTTGATAACAAAATGCTTCAAAATTATTTACACAACTTAATGTGAGATGTGCTCACGTACCCTCATGAACTATGCTGCGTACTCCCAGGGGCACGCGAACCCCAGTTTGAATAACACTCTTCTAGAATAGTGTCATCAAGATTAGGAAAGCAGTTACTTTTACATAAGAGATAAAATACCCACGTATGGGGAAGATATACAAATAGGCTAATGGTTATTTGATGTTCTTGCAGCTCTTTTGAGCTGTTAGAATCCACATTTGATTCTCCGATGGTCTTCAACCAAAATGCAGAAACATTTTAACTCATCCTACAAATTAGTCGTCTCCAAGTGCCGGTGTTTACCCACGACAAGACAGGAGCGTGTTATTAGAAATATTCTGGAAATTTTTTCTTAAGTTACCCCCAAAAACGGCAAAGTATTTAGCATCCATCCGTTTCCAAAATACTCGTAGAATGTGGCCTAGCTGAGATTCAGGTATAATTTGTATTCCTATCGTAAGTTATTCATGTATTTTGGCTGAACTGAACCTATCGTAACCGATTCCTAACTAGCCTCAGCTAACCGAACATATATTCTTCGAAGTAAGACACATACTACGGTACAGTGACCTTCCATCCGTATACAACAGCGGCATTTTACTCGGCCTATAAATTGTTTAGTGCACATACCCTCGTCATGTCCCGCCAACCATTTGCTACTGCCGTCACCGACCTGCCAAGTGCTACCCAAAGGCAACAATCATTCCCTTCGCTTCTGAATGTCCGTAATCCGAGCTCCCTCCATTTGCATTTTCATTGCCTAACTGTGAGTCTCAATGCATGTGTGATGACCGTGTTAAGTTCAAGGCGCTCTATTAGGTCAGTACGGAGCCTGTGTTCCTCGATGAAAACGCCCTTTTCAATGATTATGAGGATCTTAATTTAGAGACTCTACAGACTAGCGACCTTTGATGAAGATTTGCCTCGTGACTGACAATTTGTCGGAAATGAACTACGCCTGATTTCATATTCAATCCCGTTATTTCCGCGGTTCAGTGCTTCAAAAT
>LQNS02278097.1:28745712-28763530 GCA_001587735.2 Parhyale hawaiensis | reverse complement strand
CCCCTTCATCAGTGAAGCTATGTAGTTAATTTGAGCTGCGTTGTTCATTCGAGCATATCATTCTCGCTGAGGATGGCGCTGTCTAAATTAGAATCCGGCTTCTGTTGGTGACGGTCTCATTGAGCAGGTGATTTTGCATCAGCGCGCACTGGTGTGGGTTTGTAAAATGCGGTTGAAATCAATGTTCTCTTATCTTTATCCCCTAACGAACACCCTGTGGATACCAGAGATCTCCACGAGCCCCCTCTCCCACCCTCCGCTTTTCGAAAAGCTGGCAGACACGGACTGAGCGCGGTTTTTAATGTAATACACATAGCAGAATGGCGCTTTCTTTCATTTTTGGGCGTCGGAGATGTTCCACGAACGCTCTGGGATGGACTCAGACAACCCCTGAGGATTTGTGTATGTGCCTCATTTCGATAGCCTCTGGTCTCCTACTATAACAGTGGATTTATTCTGACGTCATTGTTCAGTTTTCTTATTTTGTTCAGTTGGGATTACCGCTTCTATGTAGAGATTTAATAAAACAAAAAAACAAAACACATTTATTTATCATATGGAGATAGCAAGAAGTTAACGCAAGACAAAAAATTAGTACTTCAGCTGCACAACAAGCCGCCCGAGAGTCGCCTCCAGGAGCTCGGACTCGTCTCTTTCGGTTGATGACAGCTATGGAAGCAGATTATCGAATTGCTGAAATAAATTAGTTCAGTGGCATCCCCACAGTGTGACTTATATTACATTCAACAATCGTTAGAACAAATACAGCACGTGGCGTAACACCTTTTGCATAGCAACTTCGTATCCCATCTCTGTAGGTCGTGTTCAACTTTTAACTGATTTATCCTGCAGAGTTTATCTTGTTTGAATTCTTCCGTCACTAACCTAACGTAGTATAAGCCTTCAGTTGCCTTCTTCTGCAACAGGGAGCAGCGACTGGTGAGGAAAGCATGGGCGGGGAGGGGGGCTTGAACCCTCTCTCCCAATACTGAGTCACGGCCCCCACAGCCTTCCCAATATTGCTACCATGCAACCAACATGCTCATATGTTTGTATTGCGAAGGCCCTCCACACTGCATTTCAGCCAGCCCCTCCCCCCCCCACCCACAGCCGTTCCAGTGCATATTTCCCGGTGCCGCCACTGTCTTCAGCTGGTTATGTATGTACGTCCGCTCATCCCATTGGCTTAGTGTTCCGTTTGAAGTCCGTCACAGGTGATGGCTCGGAGTGGACCGAAGCCTCCATTCTGGCTGCTCTCTGAGAATGAGCCTCCTGACCTGGCTATTTCCGGTATCTAATCTAACCTCACCTACTCCACTTCATTCAAATGCGTGCTAGCAAATTGCTTTATTATTATGTTCTTTTACACTGCGTACTTGTTGGTGAAAGCGAAGAGAGAAAGATTAATTTTCGAGTCAACAACTATATTATTATCAACATCCTTGTGATCTGAACTTGTACTGCACGCTGTAAGTCTATGCAAATTGATGTCCTATATAACAGTCTTCAGTACATGCATGGTAACACCATGCATGTGTCTATGCTGTATTACTCAATATTTGTTAGAAACGTTCAGTATAATACAAGCAATAAGGTGATTTAGCAAACCTGTCCCATCTAGAAATTTTTTCACATCTATATAAAATCTTTCCAAAAATCGTATTACCATTGAAATAACCAAGTGGCTACTACGAAAAAATTACATTTTAAACTTTACAGCTATTCCTCTTGGTAATTTGACATGGCTAACATATGCCACACCAGGATGCTGCTTTAAAAGTTTGCTGTAAAAATAATGTAAGACAAACCGTAGACATCCATTATCACCAACGTTTTTTAAGAGTAAAATGTTTCCAAAACAAACATTAACCCATAAGATATCCATGCATTTCTTATAGTCTTCCATTAAAATGAGATGACGATTCATCACAACACCAAGCACTTCTTGCGCAGCGTTTTAGGAAACTTTTATCTTTCTTGTGTAAAAATAAATGGAGGCAAATTCAGAAACAGAAGAGCAGAGTTCACATAGAGACGCCATGGCAACAGGAGTCGCTGTACGAAGTGTACATATATATTTGATTATTTTGGGAGTAGCCCGTCATTTATTTAGGGTTGGTCAAATATTACGCCGTCATTTTGATCAACAATTCTTCTATTGAGTCTTTCGAGCTCGCGATCTTGGAGACGATCTCGTGGTAGTTGGTTAGGTGGATCACTTGAGCAAATCTGTGGTCTTGATACATGGTGTTGCGAGAAGTTCCGACCTGATCGACGGATCATCGATCTTCAGGTTGTACTAGTACTCTGAATAGTGCTCAGCTGTAGTAAACAGCTGGCAAGGACTGATGTAATGATGGACGTTACCTCCAGTCATAAGTTGTTAGCGTAGTGTTGGGGACGAGCCGCCGTCACTGATTGGCTGGAAGTCCGAACTGGCGACCAATGAGTCTGTGAGTTTGGGCTATAGTCGAGTGATGTCTCCATGCAGCTTGAGGGTCCTGCAGAGGTGAGTGGATTGATTGTTGACCAGTTTTTATAAGAAGTAATTCTATTATTTGAATTCTGAGGTATGTAGTCTGTATAGCGGTGCAGGATTGTTATGCCCTCCACCAGTTGGGCTCGGGTTAACACAGTATTATAGTTGTTTTGTAAGTATGTATTAGGTTGTCCTCTAGCAGAAAAGGTAAAGGTAAAGTCAACTTAGACCACACCCTCACCTGGGAAACCCACATGCACTGGTTTGTGCTGCGGGTATAGGCCCACCGGCCCCAGATGAGCAAGTGTAGTCGCAGTCGCCCTCGGGTTACGAACTATNCCGAGCATGCACACACAACTGCCGAGTCAGCACACCAAGATCTGCAAAGAGCCCGTGTGCCTCACGGGGATCGAACGAGCAATACAAGGTGTTACAGCTGAGAACGGAAGCATGCAGCTACCGTGGCGGCAAAGATGCAAAGTAAGCCTCCATGAGAGAGCGCTTGTTGTCTTGCCTATGTACGAGCTGGGTTGAAGCGCACAGTCTCCAGTTTTGCATATATACCCTCGTACATGGCGTCTATTTGTTTCTGAGAGGGCTTTTGTGCGATTGGATTGGTGCGCATGACTCTGCTCTCATTACTCGTTGTATAAGATGTCGATTCAATAAGATAAGAGTTCCTATCATGGGTAACCGTTTGAATGCTGATTTGTTGAAGGTCATGTTCTCGTCCGATGACCAGCGAAAGATATTATCTTAAATCTAATAGCATAGTCCGTACGTCTGCCTCTGACTGTACCGCTACTAACAACAGTGTGTCATCCGTAAACGAGATGGGAATGGCAAACTTACATCGATGCCCATAAGGAAGAGTATTGGACCAAGCACAGTATCTTGTGGAACTACACTGACAACCGGCTATCGTTTAAAATGTTTGTTATTTATAATCACACTTTTGGTTCGATTTGGTAAAATTACACTTTGAGTTCAATTTTTCATTATTACTTCGATCCACCGAAGATAGTTCCCATATCTCATGCCCATATTGGAGAGTTTGAGTAATAGTATTCCGTGAGATATTTCCCATATCTCATGCCTATGTTGGAGAGTTTGAGTAATGGTATTCCGTGGTCAAAGTTATCAAATGCCTTTGTAAAATCTAAATAGATTACGTCCACACTCAAGCAAAATTTAAGGCCGCCGCTTCGACGCTCAGCAGCTAAGTTGCCGTTTTAGCTTCTCCAGCAACTCCAGTTATTGATAGGTATTTTGGCTTGGCAGACTTCAAATAATACATAGAATCACTTTTTATCAAAAATCGTCAATGAACAATCAAACCACTGGTTCCTGCAGAACCCTTGAGCTGTTTGGAAACATCACTCGGCAATAGCACTAAATCACTCTCATTGGTTGCCAGTTTAGCCTTCCAGCCAATCAGCGACGGCCCTTCGTCCCCAACACCGCGCTGAGAAATTAGGACTTGAGGTAACACCACTCAATATATCAGTCCTTGCCAGCTGTTCACTACAGCTAAGCACTTCTCTGAGTACTTCTACAGCTTGAAGATGACTTGTCGGTCAGGTAGAAAAGCGTGGCAACTCTATGCATCAAGACTGCAGCTTTGCTCACGTGATCCACTTAACTAGCAGCCAAGACATAGTCTCTAACATCTGCGAGTTCGAAAAAACTCAATAAAAGAACTGTCAGTCCAACCTTATTATACATATAAACGTGAATAACAGAACTGTAGGTATATACGCTCCTTTCTAGACACATTTACGGCTGTAGCTGAAAGGACCCTGCGATAGCAGCTGAGGCCCTGAGAGTACTTGCTTTGCTTTTGTTCGTCTTTGTTCGGTACCACAGTTTCGGCGTGGTAAGCTGGAGATCTCCGCTATGAGTCAGTCATGGCTTCATTGGCAATATTAATGTACATATGTAGGAGACAAGAGACATTCCTTGTGCAGGAGAGGCGTTACGTCAGTAGATTAACCCTATCTCTACCAGGCTGTACCATAGCTCTCTGGACATATTTTTTCCCGTAGAAATTCAATACAATAGGATAAAGAACCCTTGTAGCAAAAGAACACAGCCTAGTGTGAATAGGGTTATTTACATCACAATAGGATGCTGGTCCTCTACATTGTGCGTATTAACTGGTTTCCGATTGGCCGATGAAATGAAGCCAATAGGCTAGACTTGTCTGGAAATTCAAACAGGTGCACTGGTTTCTACCTGTTGAATTGAGTTTCAATCTTAAGCCTGGATCGATTACTGGTGAGAGTTTCAAAAATTCAATCTGCTCAGGAAAATAGAGTTTACAGCTACCATAAACATAATCAGGTTGCTGCTAACAAGTGCCACACGATATAAAGTGACGAAACAGACGTACGTGTCTGAAGTTTGGGGCTGTAGACAAGCCTTGTAGTCCTAGCTTAACTCGACTGTTGACATTGAAAACACCTCTACATGAGCCGTAACTGAATGACACTGATATTTATTTGAATCTTCTTTGTTAAAATATATGTGCATTCATTTTTTTTCAAAGTTTTCCTACATTCTGATAAAATTCCGACATCAGATAACGTGCTCTGAACTTCGAACATGACCCTTGCAGTGCTACACCTTCGCTGCACGGTATGACGTGCTAATCTTGGGACAACCATATAACTAAATTTTTCACGATTATTCATTAAGGGTGTATTATGAGAAATTCAGATATTTTGCTGAACTTTTTGGCAGTTTTACTGCCATCACTTCCCCCCCCCCCTAAAAAATAGTGTTAGTTTGAGTTGATACCTTAAAGTTGCAAACCATTTCTTTTGGAGATTTTTGGCTCTCTAACGTGAAATAACGAAAAATTCCTTGGGAAAATTGCAGAACAAGCCGTAACCTTTACGGTACTATTTGGAAGTTTTACTGCCATTATTTTTCCCCTAAAAGGAAAAAGGGAATATTTCATTACAGTAAAATTAACATTATCCTAGATTAAGAGTGTCCATTTTTAAAATTCTTAAACTTTTTTTATTTTTCACTGCATTATTGAACACTTTTGGAAGTTTGTTGTAGGAAATTTAAGGCCTCAAGAAATATGTTCTACCATTGTACAGGTTATCGAAAGTGCAGAGTATGGTGCTCTCCGATTCATTTTTACTCGGTGTCAAAAGACACTTTTGTAAATGGAGGTCTTCATCTAAGTTGTAGGTAGATCTGTCTCTGCTCAGCTCACTGCGTGCGAAATAAACTGATTCCATTTACAATAACTTATCTTGAATATTACTTTAAGCTTCCGGTTCGCCAGTAAAAATAGTGACAGCTCGAACCTTTATCCTGCTGCGCAAAATTGAGCTTGAGGCCATCTTATGTTTAATCAGTTGTCGATTGACATCTTAAACTCGATCCAAAGTAGAGAATCGAACACACAGCATGCAAGTTTCGGACGAAGCACAGCTATTCGAATAAGATAACCTTGCACAAAGCGAGGTAATCGAATTCACCTGCAGTGTCCCGGCGGCTTGTCTGCGCGTCGAGCGGGTCCATGTATCACAATAATTCAGGGCCCAAGCATGGCTCGGCAATGCGCTAACGAACTTGAATCTATTCCAGTAAGACCCGACCTCCTTTGGGTGAGAACGGGCCACTGCATCTTAAGAACATGAAACCAAAGCGCCTTTATATACATAGATTCCATGAGAGTTGGCAGAGTGCCCAAGCTATCATTTGCACACTGTCCTGAACTCTGCTTGCTTCAGGAGGGAAAAAGATGAGATTTGGTGTGTTTTATGCTTCTTGATGTAACGTAGTTGGCGAAGCGAGGATGATGTGCAATAAAAACACGTTATTATTACTTTCTTTTAGAATATTGTGTGTTAACAGCGTTTGTTTTAACAAAGTTAAAATGAAAATGGAGATGCTCCTTGTTTTGGTTTTTATACTTTTGTTACATCACCGTCAGAAGTTGTCATACGCTACCATAACATCACTGAGAGAAAAGTATTACCGCAAACCAGTCTGCTATTCCCGTTCATTACTGCCTTAACGTACTTATATGTACAAGAGCACGCGGTAAGGCTGGTATTTAATTCCCTTCTGTGCACGGAAAAGCATGCTGGTCTGTGACCCTTTTTGTCAGCAGCAACAAGGTAATCAACTACAGTTTGATTCTCAGCTACGACTCACGAGTCAACACGAAAAGAAGTTAATTGCAATCGCCGTTGCCTCTTCTATCCTAAAAGCACAGAAGAGTGCCATGTCTTCCGTACTTCCAGCTCTTTCAGGTCACGGGTGTCCGATGTCATTGTCGCTGTTTGATTAGCTGGCGCTGCCTGAGAGCAAATTTGAAATGTTAGTAGGAAGCTTCAGGTCGAGAGTCCTCATCGAGCACCACAGGCACGGTTGAATTAACGTGCCTGCGCTCTCACAGATTCAGAAGTCATTTTGCACAGGTTAGTTTTAAAGCAGACCGTCCGTCCGTCCGTCGAGGTGAGACCTTCCCAGCTTCTCAAAACCTGTCAGAGTTGCTCACCTTAGCCTGCCTTGCCAGAAGAAGGCGTCGGGAGACTGCGTATTGGAGAAAATCGCCAGCTTTACTCGACTCAGCTCTGTCGCAAGACTTCGTGAAAAGGCGCTGGGAAAATCGTCAGCTTTACTCGTCGCTGCTCTAGAGCAGGAGTCTTCTTGAAAAGGCGTTGGGAAAATCGTCAGCTTTACTCGTCGCTGCTTTAGAGCAAGAGTCTTCGTGAAAAGGCGCTGGGAAAATCGTCAACTTTACTCGTCGCTGCTCTATTGCAGGAGTTTTCGTGAAAATGCGTTGGGAAATCGTCAGCTTTACTTATCTCTGCTCTATCGCAAAAGTTTGGAAAGGAAACACCGAAAAAACTTATATTACGGTATTAAAAAATGCTATAATCTTTTCGTTATTTCATGCCTTATTTTGAGTAATATGAGTGAATCTTTTCTACAGAAGCTCGAAATAAATTCGAGAAAATTTCGTTATTTGCTGGGACATGAAGAAGATCAATATACTAGAATTGTTGTTGCTAGTTGAGTACAAATCACTTACGATATATCTGGCCATTCATAACATTTTTCCAAAACAATGCACGATTGATTTCTTGCTGTCACGGTCTTCACGCTTAGTATCTTGGTATTAATTGTCTGGAAGGATATTCGAGATATATATTTCTAAAATTATTAATGCGCTTAAGAGAAAAGATATTCATGAATAATCAGAAATATTTTTATACGGCTTCGCTACAGCGACTCTAAAATTTTTCATTATATACTATCTTGCCATAAGCATAGTGTACACTTCAATAAATTTTGAGATCATCTAAGTAAATTGAAAACGACCACTGCAACACTGCTTTTATATCTACCTCAAGTAAATGGAGTGAAGGTCTTACGCCGTTGTTACAGAATGAACTTTCACCTATTGTTTTAAGTAGGCCTTCAGCACTACTTTCTCCACGTGCCCACTTTACGTCTCTGGTTTCTAGTTGTCCTACTGATAATCTTTTTTCTACTCTTCCTCTTCTTTCTCTGGTGGCTGTTCCTATGCTTGGGTCTCACGATTTTTTTAGTATCACTTCATGTCCCTTCCATCTTCCTTCCTTATTCTCTTTGGATCGTCAATGAGTAGGAGACTCAATCATAGGAATATATAACCAAGCATTATACAGAATGACGACTTATGCAGTACTTCCGTGTTTGTTAGATATGAAAAACTCTTTGATTTTTTTAAACTTTTCCGTCCTTAGGTTATTTAAAAGAATTACAATGTTGCTTTCACACAATAAGACTGCCCTCTGCTGAATGCGCTGTCCATTAGTGCTCTAACCATTTTTTTTAATACCGTTTATAAATATCATTCAGTTTTTTCATGGGATCTTCATCCACTGACATCGGCGGATTGTGATGTTAGCTATTACTTCAGTTACGGCTCTAAGAAACAAAGCGGAACAAACACACTTTTCCTATTGTTGTGGTGTTTTTTAAGCTTTGATCAACTTTATCCAATAAAATTCAATCAAACTGCTTTAGGTGTTTTTACCAGAGTATTCAGAATATCTTTGAGAATAATGTCAGGGCTGTAAATAAGAATAATTTCCACCACGAGCCGAAACCAATGGTTCGCTGCAGAGTAGAACATCTGGAGCATAATGCCTCGCAATCGAGTTACGAACGGAGGTGCTGGGGTTGTAGCGACGTGGGAACGCCAGCAGGACCAAGCTTGGCAGATGCCTCAGAAACAAACTTAATTTTATTTGCTCTTGTAGTAATTACCGGAAAAGCCAAGGCTGCGAAAATTGAATTTAGTAAATACGATAGGTGGGTAAGTAGATGGGGGATAGAGTAAAATCGATAGGTTGATAGTTCGTTACTATATTAGTTGCACACGTAAAAAGATAAAATTATGCTTATGTAGAGCTTCAGCAGTGACGAAGTTTGTAGCTAGGAAGGTTGTTTAAAACTTTTTACAGCGTTTAATCGCAAAATGCGCCAGTCTGAACCACCCGTACTTTTGGGGATTGGTTGAAGTTTCGGAGAGTGTTCAACCGTTTCAACGAAATTTTTCCACTGAAGCTATCTTGGAACTACCGCACTAACGGCAGAATTCGATTCTAGTTGAAAGCACTGCTGTTCTGATACATACACCATGATACCATGGAACTCTAGAGTATATTGTTTGGTTTCTAATATACTAAACTCCTTTGTTCATTTTCTAAACGATACAGAACTCACACGTGTGTCGCAGGTTCCTGAAGAACATCAGCATCGACATGAGCGATGACAACCAGAAATTGCCGTACTTGAGGTTCAACGGGGACGGCACCAGGAAGTCCGTTGAGCTCCGCATCATGAATCTCAGACCTGACCTGTCAAAGAAGCTGGCGTGGGAAGAGGTAAGTATTGAACTGCCGATTGTGGCTCTTTTTACGTGAATGCTCGGGTCACGAGGAGTCGATAGTTAAAATGTTCGAATCCGGCTCCTGGAAATAACAGGTGTCCTACTCCGGCTCTTGAAACTAATAATCTTCCCATTATTACGATTCCGAACCTTTCGCCGCAGATCTTTATGCATAAATATACAGCAGGTGTCCCACTTCGTAGTTTTTAAAATGTTTTACTGATGTTGCTGGAGTACTAGGATAGTGTTGATGAAAAAGCTAGCACAGCATTTCACTAAAGTTCTCAAAAATTTTCATCAATCTTAAATTTTCGTAGGAGCGGCTTGTAAATGAGCTACATGAGTCTTCACTGCAGACTATACTTGCTGGTCTTGAGAGAGAGTAGTCGAAAAGCAAGAATTAAGAACGTTAAAAAGAATGGTGGTATGTTTATTTGCAAGTTTAGTGCAGTACAAAGCTGATAATAATAATAATGATGATGAAATTAAGGTGATCAACATAATAAATAGAAATAAAAATAACAGATAAAGATACATCTCATATAGATGCTGTGTTCACCACATGGGCGGCACAACCTTCGTTGGTTTCCCAAAATTTTGATTATCTAAATATTTTTTCGACGATTACGCTTTCCAAATGACCTCTTGTCAGTATCCTTTTCAAAAAAAAAAAAAATAACTTCGCCCAATCGATACGGTAACTAACAAACAAAACGATAGCACTTTAAATGTGGTTGAATTTTCAGGAATTTACCAATTGCCCATCGCTACCTAATTGTCCGAAACGTTTCACTGCTGCAACGTTATTTTCTTTTCTGAAATTCTAATAGCTGCTTTGCTTTTAGGTTCTTCGCCGCAATAATTATAGCGCGCATCGGTCAGGTTGGTTCAGGTGATCACAGCTGTTGAGTTTCGCATCGTACTGCGTTCATTCTACCGACACTCTTCAATTACGTTGAAATGAAGGCAGAGTTAAATAATTTAATTGAAAAGAGATTTTACAAAAACAAATATTTGTTACTCACCCTTCTATGAAGAATATCTTTGCCTTTTGGTCATTGGTCAGTCCAATTGGTGCATTATAAGATCAGAGCAACAACACTTTGCTGCTAGAAGACATTAAAATTCAGTATCCCTGATACTATTATGAAGTACTTCTAACGTCTTCAATGATTGGATTTCATATTTGGCAGAGGAACTGCCCTTGTGTTGTTTTAAAAATAAATTTCTCCTTGAGTAATATAATATATTACTGAGCCCCCAAGCATACATTATTATATAGTGAAATATTTCAAATGGTACATTATTCATGGAACACCTTAGTTTGCACAGCACCTCTACTCGTAGGTTTCATCACCTTACGCAATTTGTGTCCCTCCTATATACCATGCATAATAAAATCTCAACCGCGAGATATATTTCCCGCAATAAATTTCTCCCTTGCCTCCGCGCTCACCGCTATCACTAAGCAAACATCCTGCGGTCTCTCAATATTCTTTCCCTATATTTCGGTCTCTCAATATTCTTTCCCTATATTTTATACCTTCCGCCCCACACCCCCAGGGCCGGCGGCACAAATGCTGGCGTATCATTGCCGAACGAAACTCTCGGCCTCCAATTCCTATGCACATTTTCTCTTTATTTCCGAAGCCTGCGAAGTATCCCTGGCAAGTAATGCAAATGCGCCGAGTTGTCGTCCTATTTGCTTGAGACGTTGCATATGCACGCAGCTTCTGCAGCCTCCTTTGCTCCAGTCTCGAAAACATGTTTATTTTTTGCATGAACATTTGCACACAGAATAAAGTGTTGCCATGAACGCCTCTCGTGTCTCGGTACACTGTAATTCGTGGTATCTATATAAAAGTGCCTGTGTAGTGTGTACATATACTATAAATAAGTGCGCTTTTGTGTCTATGGTATATGAAATATAATACAAGGATAATCAGTGTTTATTAAGAGGATGAAACAGAATGGAAACTAGTGCAAATGAATGAAATACATACAGTAGAACAGTATGTTGAAAATGGATGGAACTAAATAAAATTTAATTTAATACATATCGATGCTTAGTCGTGTGAGGCAGGTGCGGGTATATGACGCTTCTTTTTCATAGCTTCATTACTCCACTCTCGCAAGAACAACATTGTTTAGACCTTTTCATGTAACACACAACCTGAGAGACAGGGTTAAGCTACCCAAAGATTGAAAGGGAGTTCAAGAATAATCAGGCAAATTTGTGGTGACTAAGCCATTTCCAAAACGTGCCCCATTCACGTACTTGGTTTTTACTTCATCAAGCTATAGAAGTGGCCGAAAGCGCCCAGCTATGAAAAGTTGGGTGCCTTTGGCTGTAAACGGTTAAGGACCGCCGCTCAAGCTTAGCTAATGAACGTGAAAGCTTGTCGGTGCCACAACCACTCTTTACAAACATAAAAATTTCCATAAGAACATATTGACGTTAAAGAGAAAAATTTAAACAGGAGTCTGATTAGATTTACCGTGACAGAGATTCCTCTCACGTGCTGTACGCTTATGTACACCTACTGACATAAACACTGTTAGCCAATAGGAAAATTCTGCGCAAACAGCTGATGTCATTAGAAGAGAGTATTAGACAATATTCGCTGTTTGGCTAAAAGTTTTATGATTGGGTATAAATGCATTCACATGCGCATGTGCAGCTCATCACGACACGTGCACCAACTCGTTCACGATTTTGTAACCAGGTAGTGATGCTCAGGAACGCTACGGCCTAGCGCACCATTCTTCAGCTCAGTTCAGCATTATTGCTAATGAAAATGCACATACACACTGTAGTGCTACCCTCATAAAATACTTAATGAAAAAATTAAAGCACAGTTTGTGACATAATGACACACTTAATCGCCAATGCACAAACTTTTTTACCAGTAGACAACTACCCGAATACGAACTCACTAGAAAAAAAAACCTACAAGAGCCTACACGAGTAACCCCTTCTTCAATGAATTCATTTGCCTCTTTCGCAGTAATAACACTATACGAGTTGTAACGTATAGGCTATGCTACGGAATGAAAGATGGTGTTAAAAAACACAGCTAAACATTAACACACCCATAGGCAGTCGGACGTTCATACACAGCCCCCTCCCTCCCCCCGCTCTCTGCCCAACCCCCCCGTGCCTGCCTCACCGCAAGCTGCCCTGTCAGCTCCAGCCCTTCCGCTCGAAAAAATCCCCCCATTTTTGACCTTTTTAATGCAAGGCTCAGCGTACTCGGGTCAGTCAAAAATTTGGAATTCCTCTTTTTAATTTCTTCTTTTAATTTCCCGTATATTGGTTCTCAGCAGCACAATTTAATTTTTTAAATAGTGATGTATTGTAACTGTAATTGTTAAGTTCTCCACGCGTGACAAAATTAGATTTGTAAGGAGTTTTGATTTTCCAAGTATATTATTTCAACTTCATTTTGATGCTACTGCGCTGGACTTCATTATATAAACCCCTATTTACTGCAAGCCTCTTGGAACTGCGCGGAAGATACTTATGGTGGAGTAAACCAATGCTACTTAATTTAAGTTTTGTTCAATCAGGAGCTAGCTGTGGCAAATACAGAACAGTTTCATTCTGGGATATTTTATTTAATACTTTTCCTTGTGGAAATAATTCGCTGCTGGCTCCCTCTCTCTTTAGTCCCTAACTGCGGTCTAACAGAAGACACCTATTGTCATAACTCCACACACGTGAGGTGATATGTGCAGTGTCACCTGGACTTCGTCCAAAGCTTCACAAGGTGATTGTGGAGCGAGCAGTTCGTTCACCGTTCACATGCATCCGAGATTTGTTTTCTGAATCTTATCAAAATTCATATCACCCCTTGTGATAACAACCTTGCTCAGTACTTGCTGAGACTTGTGTATTGACAATATATGCAGATTGAAACTACTATATAATTTCCATTACCCTCCTCTCCCTGACATAAAACCGAATCAAATTATGTACAAAACTCCGTCTTCATAATTGTAGGACATTTAATTGCGCTGTCAACTTCAGTGCAACATGCTAGCGTACTTAGCCCGCTGCTGTTTGTTCTTTATACTAGTGACATACTCTCTTCGCTAGAGAACACGATGATCAACAATGCCCACGATTCCACTTTGATAGCTGTTATAACTACCCACAGCATGCGTAATGTTGTCTCCCAGTCTCTAAATAGAGACCTGTCGCGCATTAGTGCATGGTGTTCGGCCTGGAGTATGAAGCTGAATGCCAGTAAGACCAAATCTATGATTGTCAGTCGGTCTCGGACACTTTTACCGCTTCATCCACATCTGATGATAGATGACACTTTGCTATAGGAGTCTAGATTCTAGGAGAGTCTCGGTGTTGTCTTTGATGAGAAGCTTACTATTGAGCTTCATATTAGGCGATTGGTGCCACGTGCTTCCAGTAAGATTGGGCTCATGCGTAAAGTGAATTCTGTGTTTGATGACAGTGAGGTAGTCCGCAGATGCTTTCAAGTTTTTTTTGCTGCCTGTGTTGGAGTATTGCTCATCGGTCTGTGCTTCAGCTGCTGACAATCACTCGCGTCTGCTGGACCGACTTGTTAGTTCAGCCTGCAGGCTGTGCGCAGGAAGTGATCTATTGAACCTGTTCCATAGGAAAGGGGTGGCCGGACTTTGTAAGATTTATAAGGTGTACAACAATGAAAGACATTGGTTGTATTCTTCTATCCCTGCCCTCGAGGTCTTTAGGAGGATTTCACGTGCTGTGGTTGAGGCACACTCTTTCACTGTGGAGAATGTTAGATGCAGAACTCGTTAGTTGAGTCGGTGCTTCTTGCCCTGGTCTGTTTCGGTTGGGAATTCATTGCCGGCATCGGCTTTCGGTCGTGATGACCTGCAGGGGGGGGGGATAAGTCAGGGGTTAATGGTTTTTGTTGAATTTTGTTCAGCAGCGTTTCGGGCTTCCCTGGTGTTGCATAATGCTTCATTTGGATGTACTACCTGTCCGTGGTGGCCCGAGTGTGAAGTTTTCATGATAATAACCAAAAGCCAAATCAGCATCCTGTCCTCCAGCAGAACAAGTACCGTTTCAGACGGTTTAATTCGTCTTTGACTCATCAAGACTCTGTGTATGATTTTATCTTTTACTAGTCTTCAACCGCTATTACCAAGGAGCTCTCAATGAACCCACGGGACAAGGTGGTCATTATAACTTCTATCACTACTGAATTTTTCTAGCGATCCCTGAAGACTATCATTTAGAACCCCTCCCTAAATCACTTGACGCTGCCACAGTTTTCTCATGATCACAGTCATCGCTGAAAGTCCTTGAAGAGAGAGAAAAAGAGGAAAGCCATAGCTGAAATATTCCCTGGGCATTCAAAGTTGTCGGGTTTTTCCCCGGCGCTCTTTTAGGTACGTATCGCCCGCATACTTTATGCCCGATTCGCCTTCGATCGCGAGGATCATTCAGTATAGGCCCAATTCTGGATTGTGGCTCAGGGAGCCATTATGGCTATCCTCCACTCCTCTTATTGCTCCAATGCGACTCTGGACTGGGGGTCGGTGCGCGCAGCAGTTCATGGTCCATGTCTTGCCGATGATGGCTTAGCAACATCAGCATCAGTTATGGGTCGCTGCCAAATTGATTCTCTGGAGCAACACAGCTGTGTGACTTACTGCTGATTGCCAAGGAACGTAACAATCAGTTATACATAGGTTGCTGCTGCCTTGATTCTGGATCAGCACTACATTGTGACTCGTTGCTGATTGCCTGGATACTTTACAATCAGTTACGCGTCGCTGCCTAATTGATTCTGGATCAACACAGTTGCTTGACTTAATTGCTGCTGATTGCCTAGGACTTTGCAGTCAGTCGAGGGCTGCCCAAAACTTTATTCTGATGCAAGGATGCGGCGTGAATTGCTGTTTCTGATTGCTAAGGAAATTTAATTTTGTTACTGCTCAGTAATCGATCAGAACTAACGATGTTGACTGACCAGCATTGATTCAGTTGGGTCACTGACAGTTGTTGAGGCTATAGCAATAAGCTTGCGTCCAACAGTAAACTTTTATGTACTTGTGTCCATAACGTCTAAAAGGAGCTAACCTGAGCTACCGCAAATTACTGCCGTTGACTGGAACCTTCCTCGAGTTTGAAATAGTATTGGCTGTCTTTGCCTTTTTGTCGTGTTATTGTAGACAGAGTTTCAGACCCCTCATTATCCCCAGCTTATCTTGCAAAATTGCAGACCAATTCTCTACTTATGTCGAGAGCCACAGCCAAGGCTTATGGCTATAACGAGTGGGGATGTTGGATGATTCCATTCCAGAATCCTTGTGTTTTCTTCGAAAACGGGAGGATAGCTACCGATTTTAAGCTTTCAATTTGTATCTTGCACAAGGATAAAAAAGAAATAACCGTTTCGTTCACGAATTAGACTGCCGTTCTAGTATAGGAATAACACTTTTTGAAACATTGCTCGTCAGCAGCGGCATGAGAGCAGGGGTTAATGAGAAGTTAAAGTCAATGAGACAAAGTTAGAAAGAAATCCCTCCTAGATAACGACATGAAAGAAAAAGGTTAATGAGAGTTGCACTATACTGGGCCAGATGCTCAAACGCCTTGTAAAGTTACAAGCATCGTAACTGTACAGCTGCACGCACAAATGCAACCGTGTAACTGCGGAAGTTTTACAGTTTTAATCTTCGATTTAACATCTGAGTCTGTATGTTATTTAGGTATGCATCATATGGAGGTTCAAACCACTACGATCATAACTTTGTAAAGATCAGTATAAGAAAGTGATAAAATCTGAGACGCAATATCGGTACTTCTTCAAAGAACTGTACAGTTACGTTGCTTTAACTCTACAAGGCGTTTGTGCATCCGGTCCCCTGATTCTTATCGGTATTTCTTCAAAGAACTGTACAGTTACGTTGCCTTAACTCTACAAGGCGTTTGTGCATCCGGTCCCCTGATTCTTATCGGTACTTCTTCAAAGAACTGTACAGTTACGTTGCCTTAACTCTACAAGGCGTTTGTGCATCCGGTCCCCTGATTCTTATCGGAAATATTACGGAAAATTGAGGAACTGATATAGCAGTGCGGTCTCTTTTTTTTTTTTGCCGTTTGATCTCCACGAATTTTCTCTATGCATTTACACATTGGCAATAGCCCGGTGTGAACCGAAGCCTAGTGTTTGACTCCTCTCTGTGAATAGGCTTTTTAATCAGTCCATTATCCAGTATACCCTAACAGAATTCTTATTTGCTTCAGCAGGTAGAACCATAAAAGTACGTTTGGGGCGGCTGAAAATTTTTAGAGTCTACTAATCTGCAATGTGTAAACTTTATAAGGGCTGCATTCTTAGACATCTCGTAAGTTACGAAAACGTGATAATGCACAGTTATGTGAATTAGTACCGCTATCACGGCTCAGACTTTAGCACTTCTTTATACTTGTCTTAACAAACAATTGGGACCAGAGTAACTTTAACCTTGAAACAATTCGTTGGTCAATTAGCAAATGAGACCAAACTCTTGAATCAATGAGAAAAAGTAGGAAACTTACACCGTTCTGTCACTCCTTGTACTGCCAACTGTACGCCGGTGAGACATAGCAATCCTTCAAAGGTTTCCCTCTCTCTTTACGAGCTGCTGCTGATCTAACCCATGCCATTATCCAACGCCGTTATAATCTGTCTATGCCATTATCTCGTGCTGTTATGATTTATTCGCGTTTTTCATTCATACCGTTATGATCCATCCATGCCGTTATGATTTATCCATACCGTTATGATCTATCTTTGCTGTTAATCCCATGCCATTACAATCTAACCAATCCATTATCTCGTGCCATTATGATATATCCGTGCTTCTCTAACATGCCCTTGTGATTTATCCGTGTCCTTATGATCTAACCTATGCCGTTATGATCTATCAATGCCCTTATCCCATGCCGTTATGATCTATCAATGCCCTTATCTCATGCTGTTATGATCTATCAGTGCCCTTATCCCATGCCGTTATGATCTATCAATGCCCTTATCCCATGCCGTTATTGTCGGTTTATGTCGCTGTGTCACTGAATATGTATGCCAGCAGCTGTTCATGTACGACACCCATGCACAATTTTGTGAAACTTGGAGAGTAGAGCCACGACACGTCTCTTCACGTACGGCCTTCGATCTAACCCATGCGTGCCGGTCTACACTCAGTGCTATGCTTACGTACCTCTACCCTCAGCAGCGATGAGTAATGCCCTCGAAACCATCAATTACTGACGGGTTTTTAACTTAAATGCTCCAATATTGCGCTCTGATTACATTGCTCTCTGGTTCAGCTTCCACCGATATAGTCCCGCTTCGATCACACGACGCTCTCACAAACGAACAATAATTTCATTACTAATAGCCAATATTTGAGCAGTTATCGTGATCGAGATT